>JAVTVY010020194.1:0-78154 GCA_036873755.1 Hanleya hanleyi
TTTCACCCGCGTCCGCGCGCGCGCGCGCGCACTGCCGGGGATGACGCGGGATGACACGCGCGCTGCGGGGCGCTGGGGCGGGAAAACACCCCGGCGGTTGAACATTGGAACTCTTGTGGGTTTGGAGGATGAACATACGGACGTCTAAGGGAAAAAATTGGAACTCTTCTATGTTTGAGGTAGTGTTTAGTGAAAACCCGGAAGTGACGTCACAACCCACGTCACCTGCGTATATACTCCTGTAAAATAGAGCCGATTTTATTTCTTTGGAAGGGGCAAGGTCAATAGGACTTGCGCTTTTTTATACTACTAAACTGTGAAGTAGATTACATCTTACATAGGCCTTAAGGCCGTGATATGCATATGAAGTATTCTGGGGCATGGTCAGTACTTTCCAATTTTCCCTTCGTCTACTACTCACCGATTTTTTTATTTTTTTATTATTTATTTATTTATTTATTTATTTATTTCCTCGAGAGCTTTAAAATAAGACCTCACTCTACCCCATCGGGCCACTAGTGCTCCACCTAGACTCCAACATGTCCACCCCGTATGGATTTATACATACTAATATCCCAGTATATGAGTGTATATGGGTCTATATGGATCTATCTATATGGATCTATATACAAGCCTACGCAGTACTTTCAAATTTTTTTCCATCGTATTCTACATGATCAACCTCATAGCTCATAGTAAAAGCCATAAAAAACCCGACCACCCCTATACCCATACAGGCCAAATATAGCGGACATGATCTTCGAATTGGTCTAGTCCGAGTTGTCTCCCTTGCACCAAAGCGTATAGATGGCGCTGTGGTTTGAACGACGCGATTATCCGGGCAAATTTTGGTCTTCAGTAGCCATTTTGTGTTTTCTGAGCTGGAGAACATTCTCTGTCGCAGTGTATAACGGAACTTTCTTCCATTTCGGTGTCCGCTGAGATGAATAATGTGACGAAACTCTGCACGATTCATCGCCTGCATGTATACCCGTCACGCGTAGACTGTAATCGAGGGAGTGTGCTATATTGTGTTCGAGCGGATGCATAGATTTGTGTGATATCCGACAGGAAACGTGAAAATTGATATTCTTTCACAGATTTCGAAGTGTATACAGTTCTGGTGAGCTGAACGCAGCCTTTATGATCAGCGATTGAACGATGATGTAGGCCACCGAACAGGTTTTGTGGAATCAACATTCTGTAACACTCCTCCCCCCTTGACTGGAGGGATTTTATCGGACATCTGCAGTACGGAACGCTATTTGTTGCATACATTCGCTTATCGTGGCAGTCCGTATAATTTGTCAATTTTGTGTTTGGTTTCGTGAGAGAGGACGACATTGGTTTTCATTAGTGCAAAACTCCCGCTCCCCGACCCGCACCACAACAGTGAAAGCTGGTGGATGAAATTCTACTCCACGGGAACGGTTGGTGATACCCATATTTTTAGCATACGAATGCATCGTGATGAAGGCTTCATGGTGTGTTATACCCACCTAGGAAAAAAACAGCCCCAGATCATCTGGACTAAACTCTTTTATCAGGTAAGCTAGACGTTAGTACTATACTTGCGTTGAAACCCATGCAGACAACCTATTCAAATTTCAATGCATTGGCAACATAGCGTCGCACGAAATATACGCGCCCCTGTTGACCAGGATTTTTTTATACTCCCACAACAACAGACAATTTGAAGACAATTTTCTAGCGGGGTGTTTTCTTGAACATAATTGCTGTAATATACTCTTCTTTTTGTGGACACTAAATATAGGGAGAAAATGGCAACATTGTGACCAAACCATAACAGTTGACAGCTGTAAAAATAGATACCGTGGCATAAATTAGAGAGAGCATTTCAGTACACCTCAAAAAAATGAAACCTGGACGGGTATCCTTCATCTCGAGGGACGCAAGTTCGATTCTTGCTTTCATTATGTGAGTATGTGTTGGACATGTGATCTTTAAATTTTATTATCATCAATACACCTAAACGGTATAGTTCAACCCCACCCCAGCCCAACCGATGCCCCTTCATGAATGCTTCACATTGATACCTCACTCGACCCCACTGGACCAGTAGTCAATCCCCTAGCTCCAAAAAGGCTATTTCCATACCCTTGGGTCACAGCGCATGCGCAGAATGACCCTAATTCAACCCCACACCCAGTCCATTAGATGCCCCTTCATGAATGCTTCAATTTGATACCTCACTCGACCCCACTGGACCAGTAGTCAAGCCCCTAGCTCCAAAAAGGCTATTTTCATACCCTTTGGCCGCCGCGCATGCGCAGAATCACCCTAATTCAACCCCACACCCAGTCCATCAGATGCCCCTTCACGTAAGCTTCAATTTGATACCTCACTCGACCCCACTGGACCAGTAGTCAAGCCCCTAGCTCCAAAAAGGCTATTTTCACACCCTTCGGCCGCCGCGCATGCGCAGAATGCCGATAGTTCAACCCCACACCCAGCCCATTACATGCCCCCTCACCTAACCTTCAATTTGATACCTCACTCGACCCCACTGGACCAGTAGTCAATCTCCTAGCTCCAAAAAGGCTATTTTCATACCCTTCGGCCACCGCGCATGCGCACAATGCCGATATTTCAATCCCACACCCAGCCCATTAGATGCCCCTCACCTAAGCTTCACTTTGATACCTCACTCGACCCCACTGGACCAGTAGTCAATCTCCTAGCTCCAAAAAGGCTATTTTCATACCCTTTGGCCGCCGCGCATGCGCAGAATCACCCTAATTCAATCCCACACCCAGTCCATCAGATGCCCCTTCACCTAACCTTCAATTTGATACCTCACTCGACCCAATGGAACATTAGGGGCTCTCCTAGCTCCAAAAAGGCTATTTTCATACCCTTCGGCCGCCGCGCATGCGCAGAATCACCCTAATTCAACCCCACACCCAGCCCATTAGATGCTCCTTCACCTAACCTTCACTTTGATACCTCACTCGACCCCATCGGACCATTTTATCTAGGGACTACTTTTTCTCCGCGGAAGCTTTTTCCCGAGACCGAATCACCGCCAGACATGACTGCATCACCGCGGATGAATACTTCCCACCACCCTTAAAACCAAGCCGCCATCTTGTACCCACCTCCTGTCAATTGATGAGGTGTGGTGGAGGTGGGTACAAAATGGCGGATACTCACCTCCCACCACACCACCACAACAGGCCGCCATCTTGTACCCACCTCCACCACACCGGTGTCAGTCAGTGCACTGTGTGGTGGAGGTGGGTACAAAATGGCGGCCTGTGTGGTTGTGTGGTGGGAGGTAAGTATCCGCCATCTTGTACCCACCTCCACCACACATCAACTCACGCATGCGCACATCCACACTTATGACGTCACACCAAGTTCTGCGCATGCGCAGTGAGGCGCTATTCCCCTGAAAGACGCTTTGTATACTACTTGCCCCTTATATCATTTGGGGTATGACACAGAGTCAGCACGAGGGGAGTACTGTCCCTTATATCATCTGAGGTATGACACAGAGTCAGCACGAGGGGAGTACTGTCCCTTATATCATATGGGGTATGACACAGAGTCAGCACGAGGGGAGTACTGTCCCTTATATCCGCTTGGGTATAACACAGAGTCAGCACGAGGGGAGTACTATCACTTATATCATCTGGGGTATGACACAATCAGCACGAGGGGAGTACTGTCCCTTATATCCTCTGGGGTATAACACAGAGTCAGCACGAGGGGAGTACTGTCCCTTATATCCTCTGGGGTATAACACAGAGTCAGCACGAGGGGAGTACTATCACTTATATCATTTGGGGTATGACACAGAGTCAGCACGAGGGGAGTACTGTCCATTAGATCCTCTGGGGTATAACACAGATTCAGCCCAAGGGGAGTACTGTCACTTATATCATCTGGGGCATAACACAGAGTCAGCACGAGAGGGCCTCCTCTGGGGTATAACAAGAGTCAGCACGAGGGGAGTACTGTCCCTTATATCCTCTGGGGTATACACAGAGTCAGCACGAGGGGAGTACTGTCCCTTATATCCTCTGGGGTATGGCACAGAGTCAGGAGGGGAGTACTGTCCCTATATCACAGAGGGGCACAGAGGCACGAGGGGAGTACTGTCCCTTATATCATCTGGGGTATGACACAGAGTCAGCACGAGGGGAGTACTGTCCCTTATATCATAACACAGAGTAGCACGAGGGAGTACTATCACTTATATCATTTGGGGTATGACACAGAGTCAGCCCAAGGGGAGTACTGTCCCTTATATCATTTGGGGCAGAACACAGAGTCAGCACGAGGGGAGTACTGTCCCTTATATCATTTGGAGTATAACACAGAGTCAACCCAAGGGGAGTACTGCCCCTTATATCATTTGGGATATGACACAGAGTCAGCACGAGGGGAGTACTGTCCCTTATATCATCTGGGGGGTGACAGAGTCAGCCAAGAGGGGTACTCTCCCTTTTATTGTCTAGGAGATGACACAGAGCGTACTGTCCCTTATATTGTCTGGGGGATTGTGCAGAGTCAGCCAAGGGAAGTGCTGTTGCTTATATTGTTTGGGGGATTGCACAGTCAGCAAAGGGGAGTACTGTTCCTTATATTGTTTGAGAGATTACACAAAGTCACCCGAGAGGAATACTGTCCTTGATATTGTCTGGCTGAGGGATAGCACAGAGTCACCCGAGTGAAGTACTGTCCCTTAGACTGTCTGGGGTATGGCACCGTCACCCGATGGGAGTACTATCCCCGATATTGTCTGGGGGATGGCACCTAGTCAGCCTTTCCTATCGTATCGTATCGCCTTTATTTCATCATCATACCGTACTACCGATATCCTTTCATTCAGATATACGGTTTAATGTTCAACGCCAGCTGTGCACGGTTATATCGAACTAAGAGAAGTTCGTCAGATATCGACCTGTCCTATATAGTGTACACATACAGAGTCATTCAGTTTTCCATGATGACCACAAAGGAATTAATTTTCAGCTTTTTATACCGTTACAAACTAATCCACAATTCATGACTTCCGTGGTTAATGTTGAACAACTGACATATGATTCTAATGTTGACATAAACTATGTTATCGATGAACAATATATAGAAAATGTTCACATAAGGCAAAAGTCCATCAGGTAAACAATGCTCGACGTTAAATCTAATTCTATCTATCTTCTGCACTTTTTTGTCAATTCCTGGAACTCTCCTATTTGCCACAAAGATTTCCGCGTGATTTCCCAGAAGGCAGCCCAAAGGTAAAGCAAGGTAGCTAATCCATGGTGGCTAATTTCTACTATAATATCGCATTTCCAAGTTCGGTCAAGGAGATAAATGATGCGATGGTACAGTAGTGTGAAACAGACAGCTTCAAGCCGCAGGAGCATCGTGCTCAGGGAGGGAACAGGGACGGAGGAAGTGACATGCTCAATGGAAGTGATCAGGATCAGGCCGGAGAAGGAGCAAGATCAGGGACAAGATCAAGAGCGATTGAAGCTGTAGAGCAGGTTTGATAATCATAGCCAGGGAATAGGGAGTAAAGTATAGGGAGGAGCAAAAGGGGTCAAGGGATGAGCAAATGAACGAAAACATTCGACCAGTCAGAATCATCCATACGATTGCCATATTTGATCACGTGGTGATTTGTGAAGAATAGTATGCCATTTAGGACCAGAAGATACTTAAACGAGTTTAATTATAACGTAATAATCACATATCGAAAACCCGCTTGAAGACATTGCATGCGTCGCGGTTGGGCGGTCCGGAGTGACGACCCGAAGCATCGTGTATAACGCGTGTCCGTTGTGGTGGGGAAATTTATAGACCCTTGTGGGTAAACAAAGGCAAACCCCGAATAATGCCAAAGTCACGTCAACAGACGTATGTTTCAAACTATATTTTAACTATGTCCTGTAGACTGTGGTTATGTAATTGTACTTGGTGATCCCGAATATGATGTGCGTGTTTAGATAATGAGACAGATATAGCTGAGCGGGAAGTCACAAGTGTCCTGAAGATTTGACGAGTCAGCTTGACCATTTATTATTTACTCATTTATTAGGGCAGTATAAAAGAGAATGTCTGTCGGTTCCCAAGTTACAGTATACTATCGCACTGTCGTGCCACCACCGGCAGAGTTCACAAATGTTGTAAGCTGGAATGAAAATGCATATAGTTAAAACTATATATATCATCAGAAATTCGTTGTTGTTGTCATCCGTTCTAAGTCTTCGAGGAATCTCGTAGCCGAGCTGGAATCTATATATCTGGAACGGGTTTTGTAGATACCATCTCCCGAGTCAACAGACGACCTTGCGTTATAATATCTAAGATCGCGCACAAGCCCTTGTCTTCTTGAAGACAGAAAATTCTATAATGGCGAGCGATGCTTCAGGATAGAAAATTTTCCGGATACAACGAGAACATTAGTGAACAACAGCATCTGAGAATTTCCACGTCTACGTTTTCGAGCTTATTTGGCGATATCGGTGGTGGTAGCCTCGAATTCCATCACGAGGACGGCCTATTCTGGCATATTTCGACGACCTGCTGGCAGTTACTTCATCGTTTGACGACACAAACCTGCTGAGGTATGTAGACGGTAAGTCACCCAGACCGTGACTGACAAAAACATTTGGTGCCTTTGTTTGTTGGCCATTGTGAAATGTGCGATCCTGTTCAACTCCTCGTGTGAGTTCTCCTTGAACTGCCTTGTAATTTGGACTGGATGGGTGATGTCCATCATCTCAGTGATGAGATCGATCCAAACACCGTTCCATCCTATAACAGCGACATGTGTCTCCTCTTCCTTGGTGACGTGGCAGCGTGTACAAGAAACCTCTGGAGCGAGTTCATTCCGTGGATACAGTATCTACAGGTACAGTTTGATTCGTTTCGCTTAACAGAGCCTTATAAATGGCTAGGGATTGAACATAACTGTGTTGTGATATATTTTCTGCCTGGACTTCCCCAAACTTTCTGTCTGACGTTGTGACTTTCCTATTGATTGACAATAGTGCGTGTGATAAACGGTCTGTAATCTACAGAAATGGGTCATGCCCTAACGAACTCTGAGACATTGTATTCTCATAACTTTATTGGAACATTCTGGACTGAATCCTCAGACAGGTTGGTAACATGTATTGACAATCATCTAATGTGTGCCATGATATTGCATTATATGAACTGTTGAAATCTTTCGTATATTGTGCGCGTTTTGTTTTGTGTATTATCGGTAATACTGCATGCCCAGTGAAGTTGATAAATCAATGATGAAATTGGTAGATTGCATGAATTTTGTGACTGATAAATTTTGTGATTTGCAGATTGGTAAATCTAGCCATTGAACTTTGGATGAGAATATTGTGATGTGGTTCCACAATGATTTTTTATTAGGACATTCATGGCGATCAGTTGCCATAATAGCTGGTGTAGCTGGTAAGCTAATCACTTAACGCATTTTGGCTAAATGAAACTAAGGTTATCGCGTATATTGATAGGACCTTGATGCACTGAGTACATGCACGTACTAGTGATTGTAGCATATAAATGCTTGGTATAGGCTATGGAAGCCTGGTTGGTGTCGGCTGACGAGCCCTTACAATCTCTGGTTAGGCTATAAGAGCCTGGATATTTGTGGTTAAATGTGGTTTTTTGTTTTTGTATCATCCTGAATTTTTATTATTATTGTTTGGATCCTCAGATATAAGTCTAAGATGTTGGCTGACAAATTGGTTTCAATTAACACGTATTGACAACTTCCTTAAGTGCAGTACATATTGTGTCCATGTCAACCATAAAACTTCTAGCTTTCATAATGAGTAACATGAGGTCCTAATGTTAATCCTTCAGGATGAGATATATGACTTAGCACTGACCATGCTGGAGAAGACTGATACTTGGTGATAACCATGGAAAATGTTTGAGACATAACCACAGGATAATTGTATCTGTGTTCAACTATTTTTGTTGCAACAAATATTGAGATACCATGCAGTATTTTGTCATAACTGATCGAGTTCCACCGCGTGAATCCTTTCTACTGACAGCACAGTTTTTCTTGCACTGAACTGGTGTGTTAGTTCTGTTTCGGAATAGGTGTGTTTTTATTGGTGTGGGCTGGAACATAGAGTCTGATACTCTCTATTCTAAAGAATTCGCATTTCTTGTAGATAGGATTCAAATGCCTAACATTACCATTCCCAACCTCTTGAACGTTACAAGAATTCTTGTCCGTTTGAATGCCACTCCTTGACAGGCATTGAACATGGCAATTGACGTATCAGTGCTTGATATTTTGACATATATTTCTTTCATCATGGTTTTGCTGGGTACCCTTGTCGCGATTTTGTATATCTTTTGTACACGTTATAATCTGTATAGATATTGTTCTCAATTCTGTTCCACCCGGTGACATTGAAATGCATGTGGACAGTACTTCGGAAACTGCTCCTCGTGGCAGTGCTTTTCCATCTTTGTATCCTCCTTTGTAATGTTTTTGTTTGTCTTTCTTTCATTACTCTTGCCAGTGGGTGTGCGTTTCCAGCAATTCTTTTGATATTGTGTCATGTTTTGGCACATTATTTTGACTTCGCGACTGCGGTGCTTGAAATGTTTTCAGGCAATTGTTTTGGTCATACTTGACATGTCCACACTTGCGGTGTGACTGGCATGTTGTATCACATACCTAGAGTATTTGCGTTAAAACATTTTGGTAAATATGGAATTATGACCTTACGCTATGAACATGGACTAATTGCATAATTGTTTACGATGTTTGACTGATATTGCAGATAAGGAACTCAGCTGTGAATACGGACTATTCTCTGAACTTTGGATTTCATTTTTATGAATTATGCATTTTGTTTTTTCTACTTTGAGATGAATGAACTTTCTCCCGATAGTATCATCCATCTTCCATTTCTGGGGGATGTGTGAATTTCTTAGCCACCATACTTGTCACAGCAATTTGTGTATGCAAACTAGAAGTCGTATTTTAACTGTGTTTAATTTCCGGTGCCGCTTGTTTTGATTAAGGTATTTCCGAGACTCCATTTCATGATCTTTTATGTCAGGTTTTTGTAAAACATAAACACTTGTATAACTTCAATTTATATGGGTTTAATACAGAAAATGGTATGTAATTGTACTTGGTAATCATGAATATAATGTGCGTGTTTAGATAATGAGACAGATAGCTGAACGGGAAGTCACAACTGTCCTGAAGATTTGACGAGTCAGCTTGATCATTTATTATGTACTCATTTATTAGGCCAGTATAAAAGAGAATGTCTGGCGGTTCTGAAGTTACAGCATACGATCGCACTGTCCTGCCATCACCGGCAGAGTTCACAAATGTTGTAAGCTGGAATGAAAATGTATATAGTAAAAACTATATGTATATCATCAGAAATCCGTTGTTGTCATCCTTTCTAAGGCTTCGAGAAATCTCGTATCCGAGCTGAAATTTATATATCTGGAACGGGTTTTGTAGACACCATCTCGCGATTCAACAGATGATCTTGCGTTATCATATCTAAGATCGCGCACAAGCCCTTGTCGTCTTGAAGACCGAGAATTCTACAACATGTAAAGGGAATTAACCTGGCGACGATTACATCCATTTTCCCAACTCAACAAGTTGTTAAGCAGACTACAGCAGACCCGAGTGAAGGAGGGATGATTGAATGATATGAGGGAGGTATGATGGGACGAGAGTAGACTTGATATAAAATAAACTAAACAAACATGATTAATTAATATCCGATTCAGTATTAATACAATTAAAATCCTACATAAGGGATAAATGGGGAATACAAATAATGATACGCTGACAGTAATAACATTCTCATATATTAATACATTATTTTAAGATATAACAATTAATCTATCCCCTATTTCTAATATTCAATATATATCTCTGAAGATACTAATACTGTGTTTCTTCTTCAGAAGAAATATTCTCAACATCATGTTATCAGTCAACTCATCAAATAGATATTTTCTTAATCGCCTACTTCGCTTCGTCAAAGTTGATCTTGTATAGCGTTTGCAGGTGATTAGTTGTTCCACAATCTCAGTATGAATATAATCGTTGTGTAGGGTTTGCCAATTCATCACATGATTATGATCAGTTTTGCGTGAAGTTTTCTTCATATCAGGTATATAGTCCTGCTTGACCATTTCTCTCGATTAATTTTCGTCATAGTCTTAGCTCCAATAATACCTCTTCCTCCCCTCAATATCTTTGCTGTATGCCTTGTTTAGAAAGCATCTCTTTCCAGGCGTCACATATAATACGCTTCTGCTTATCAGTAGGTTGGACTATATAACATGTGTGTTTTCTTCATAGTTACTCTCATCACCTGAAAAGTATTTTCTCTTTGGCGTTGCTTCATTCCATTCGTATTCGTCATCTGACCCTGACCCTTGAACCAGTGTAGAGTAGATGCTTATAATCACATTTTCTATATGCACTGCATGATCCACGCCCATCGGTTCTTAGTTGAAGTTTGATTGAGTATCATGTGTGGGACCGGAACTGGCAGCGATAGACATTGTGTTGAGGAACTTATCAGATTTTATATATTGCTGCTGGAACGAGTAGCATTTGTTGATGTTGAAGAAAGTATAACCAAATTCAGACTATGAAGTTTCGTGAAATTTTCCCGTAAAATAAGGCATATTTCGAGGAAAGATCCGTCTCCCAAACGTCAGGATTTGCTGTCTATCAATAGGATTATTGAACAGAATGAAGTATTGAGAGTTTAGAGTAATATCTCGAGATGTCTTGCCTTGAGCATAGAAAGACAACTTTGTGTGATGAGAACCTTTGGTAAATAGGTCGTTGATTTGTTTCTCTCTCTTTACCTCACCCATCAGATCGTCAAGGACGAGAGCGTTGGTTTGGGTGGGGTTGATCATTAAGTTTTCTCGATGCCAAGTTACACCGGGAAGAAAGTTCACATTTTTCTCATAGGCTGACTGCCATTGCCTGTTACACCATGCAAACGATACGGAGAGGAGCCAGTATTATAGAGCGCGCTCTGAAGAATTCTAATCGATGATGTCTTCCCACTGACAGTCGGACCGCTGAATATTATGGTAAATCAGAGATACTCTGATACTATCTCTTGCCCAATGGTTCATTGTAGAAGAACAATCTCTTGCTTATGTTTATACGAATTTTTTTCAGCATATTATCATCACGTGTAAACATTTTCTGACAGATCATACGGGAATGCATTTGATACGGTGACACTTTACAACCAAGATACAGAATGATATAAAAATCATTCAACTCTCAGTTTATACTCTTGTATTACATCACTTCCGGTGATGAAATCGCCTTTTGGTGATGACGTCACTTATGGTGGTTCATGCATCAAACAACGTTAGCGACGTCATTATTCAATAACTCTTCCAACGTCATATATCACCTTTTCTGATACGAGACGTTATCAGGGGAGGTAATGACGTCGCAAATATTAGAAAACTATGGGGATAGGGACATCCAAAGCTTTTTATATAAAAAAGTAGATCAAAGACCCCCACTTTTTATTCGATTAATAAAAAGATCACATGGCGGGGAAGCAGTGTTTAACATATCAGCGCAGGTCACCGGATGATTTTCGATTTTGGAGGTGGTTTCATAGTCTGAAAATGCAATTTCCAACGTCATACAGTTTGATAAAATGTATAATTCATATAAAAAATTTGTATTAATATTCATCTTTCAAGTGTTTTTAAGCTCCGTTGAAGTTTCTCTATATAAGTAAGCAAAACGTATGCTTTGACTTCCTTGCCTTGTTGCGCGGAAAACTGATTTTTCGTGATTTTGGCAAAAACGTTTGATACGGTGATATTCGCGGCTATGTAAAAAAAAATCTAGATCGAAGACCATCAACTTTTTTGACCTTTCACTACTGATCAACACCCCAGCTAACCACAACAAAAATATTAGGGTTGGTCACCGGACAAAGTTTTGAGGTATGAACCACCTTATGATCATAAGGTTTTAACCTGTCCTTTTCCTCTACTTAGCACAATGGTGGGCATATTGCTCATCCAGCACGACGTCCATGCTAAATTGTTGTAAGATGTTCTATTCGGCACTTGGTCACGGTTTACAGACCGAAGTTAAAAAAACTCGCCTGTTTGGAAACGACGAAGGCCATAACCTGTTCACCCATGCCATCGGATTCGTAAGGGCAATCGTAGCGAATATTCTAGGTGACATTTCCATTATAATGCCAACAACAACGTCGCAAAGCTACAAACATAATGTCTTTGTTGGCGTCATGAAGATGCCGTCATACCAAATTGTTGTGCAACGTATACGTCAAAATAGGACGTCCCACACGATATACGACGTTATCGTAATCAGACTTTGACGTCACGGATTAGAGGTTACGGCTGCAATACGTTTTTCACCACATCTGTTTTATTGAGTTAAAAATCCACTTTTATATCAGTTTCCTTAGAAAAATATTCCAACTTCTTGATGACACAGTTTCTCTGTATATAAGTATGCAGGGGCTACGTAGAACCTTTAAATAAGATAAAATGAAGAAACAATTTCAATACTCCAGTATAAACGATAAAACAACTTCTCCGTCAGAATGTTTTTCGCCGAACGTGCTGTATCTCCGCACAAAATTACAAGCCGGTACTTCACATATAGTGTAAAAATAACACATTTGCTCTTTACCATATAAGCCGTTGTCATCGATGAAGCTGTCCAGTCTTAATCAACAGTAGGCACACTTTTTTCAAGGAGACTCATCAATACATGTATAATTTTCCCCGGATAAATAGTTTTGAATTTAATATGAAAAATAGATAAGCCTTCTGTCCACCTTAGAAGTCCAGTTTAGAATATGGGGAATAGAGCTACGGTTTTTTTTTCTCGCGTGAAATAAGAATCAGCAACAGGCGATGAAAGACATAGGCCTATACCGACACTGATCACTCATCTGTTCCATATTTCGAGCGAATTATAAATAAGTCCGGTTCAAGGCATATATCAGTAATTCGTCATTCATTATTTAGCCGTCATCCATGAAAGGATTTAGGCGCCCATAATCCAAAGACCTATTCCATATAACAGGATTAGCATTAACACCAAAAGTAATTAAATAAATAAATGAAGAAGAAAAAACCCCCCAGAAAACAAACATAGTATACATACGCATATAGGCTATAGTTTCCTGCAGAAGGAAAGCGGTCAATTTTTTTAGTGATGCCAATAAGACATTATGATGTTCCAGATATATTAAATCGGTATCGCTGATCAGTATTCTTAATCCATATGCTTTTCGTTGTAAAGTTGTTTATAGAGAATGGTGTGATTGTGACTTCGTATTAACACCATAAGGATAAGAAGTACATACGGTTCATACGGCCCCTAGCCCCGGGTTAAGCGGAATTAGACATAATTTACGAAACGTAACGCCAACACCGTGGCTCGTGGAAACACGTTACGCTCGTGTTTTGCTGTCAGCATGTGATATGTATCGCCAAATACATATTTTTATCAGTAAATAACACATGTAAGCGGTAAACTGTTACTAATATTACAATTCAAGGGGAGACCACTACCATCATGATCCTTCGGACTGCAAAACAATTCTGACTTGACTATAATTGTGGAATATGTGTGAATATATATATAAGCAAACTAAAAAATTCAGAATTTGTTATTTTGAGCTATAGGTAGCCTGCAGCGCAAGAATTTTAAATGTTATTATAATATACTTCTAATAGGAAATACAAGTCATCCCCAAGCTTGTATTGATGACTTGTGTTTAATATTTCTCATACCTATATTTGAAAGATGGCTATTATTACGGTACCGTATATCTTGAAAGCGTAGAACCAGTACAGGCCCGTAGCCAAGGGGGGTTTTCTGGGTTCGGGCGAACCCCCCTTTCGGAAATATTATATATCTTTCTCATATAAATGCCCTCTTCAAACTGAAGCGAACCCCCTATTTGCCCCTTTTCTCATACAGCGAACCCCCTGATGTGCCCTTTTGGAGTGAAGGCGAACCACCCCTCAGTAAATTCTGCATGGCTAAGGCCCTGCAGTTTGTTGTTTGAGCAACAAAACATACAGAGAAACAGCTGGTATAACTTATACGGGCTGGTATTTGATATTTTTTGCTGACGTTATGACCTCACTGTAATACAAAGGGAGACAACCTTTTAGCTTAAGTTGGCACCGGAAGTTAATACAACGTTGCCAGCAGTAACGTATGGAACGTTACCAATGCCGGTAACGTCACAATCGCATGACAATCCTATGGCACATATCTGTGTATTGCAGTGGCATGAAACTGATTATTGTAACTTACCAGCTGTGATGGAGAAGAGAATAGCAATGGAGAAAAGGTATTTGGTCTCCTCCTCAATATAGTTAAATCATATATGTAAGCCTAGAAAATATACATTAGGCCAACAAATGGTATTACAGGTTTACAAATGGAAACAACGCTAGACCAAAAGCTTAGCGGTATTTAGACAATTAGATTCTACGCATACCGGTACCTTATCTGTGTAGGCCAATTGGGTGAAGCTCTGCCTACTTCGGTTCAACTCGGCCATACATAGAAACGTTTTCTCATACACACCAGAGTTGCCTCATGGCTAAAACATCATGTTGGTCTACACTGTGAATGTCATCACAGATGCCAGCAGAAGGGGAGGAGGTGGTGGACTTACAACTGTTTTTTTTGTGTGTAAGACTGAATTTTCACCTATAATCAAGTATCCTGTTTCCTCTTTATTGTCAAGTATGCTCATAGACATCCTGATTATGTCCAATACCGGTACTCACCAGTTTGACAAATTTACCTCTCCCAGCATCCATCAACGGACACTACAATCCAAGCCAGCATTCCCACTGCACGACAGAGTGTAAACGGAGAAAGGGTGCGGTTGCCCTACACCCTCGCCCCCAACCCACTCACCTGGGGGAAAACCCCGTTAGAATCATGGTATAATATAAAGAGGTGACAATGAGATGTGCCAAACTGTTATCAATGTGAATGATTGTAGGTGTTGGGAAGAGTTATCGGTGTTTGCCCTAAGACGGGCCCGGATGGCGTCTGTAATGATCGAGGAGATGGAAATTTTATTTCGAGATATGAGGGAATTGATGTCCATGGTCCAAGGTGAGTTTAATCAACTTATAAATATTATACACAATATAAAACTAAACAACCATGTCAAAAAGTACCGGTTCACAGTTTGTGTTCCATTAAAAATCCGCTTCTAAAGCATGAAGGCCTACCGGTATACGTTTTATATTAATTCCACGGCAAACGAACTTTCGCCTTCGCTACTGAACACGGTTTTCGCAGAAAAATCACTCCACATTTTTCTCGTAGTCCATAAATTAGCAGGCTACATTTTCTATTCGCGTCCTAATAATCTTCGCCAACACATAATATGAGACCGATTGGCGAAAAAGCCAGCAAATCAGGCTGATTGGAAATTACAGTGAGTATACAACAAAATGTTCTAATTTATATCAATCGATACATTCCAGTTATAGGTAAATATTTAACTTTCGACACTTAAGCCGCGCCTCACTGGAGCATAATTCTAGGTGATAGTCCTCGACAATACATTACTGTAGTCAGTATTATGCCAGTATAGTTAGTGATAGAATCATTATCTTTCAGGGACAGTAGTAGAGGACATGTACTTCTCTATAATGGACGAGGTGTGCCGCTCAATTACAGAGAACACTGACACCAGGAGTGAATTGATGAACGGGGCTATCTCAGCTGCAGATTAGTGAGTCACAAGATCGAAGCAGTTTCAAATCAATCATTTATACGTGATATTACAATATTACAGTTAATACTAATTTATCTTGAGAAGAAACAATATTGAAAGGTTAAATGTGCCTCTTGTAAGGATGCTGATGAAGATGAAAAGTATGTATTGAAACAAAACAATGTTGAAAACGCAAATAAAGACAGTATTGATTGGTGAATGAAATATCGCAGAGAAGAATTGAATAAAAAGCATAGTTTGAGAGAAAACAATGTTGGGAAAGGTTAATAACAATTATCTCACGAGTGGAAACTATGTTGAGAGTTCAAATCAAAACTAACTATCGTTTGTAAAGTAACAATGTTGATAACGGTTAATCAAATAAATCCCTGGTGAATGAATAAAAGATAAAAAAAACATCGCTTTAAAAGAAACAAGTTTAACAATGGTTAACAAAAAGTATCTCATGAGAAGAACCCCTGTTGAGAGATTAAACGAGAAGTATCGTTCGAAAAGAAACAATGTTGACTAAGGTTAATACAAAGTATCTCACGGGAAGAGAATGTTGGGGAATTAAATATAAAGTATCGCTTGAAAAGAAACAATGTTGGCGAAAGTTAACAAAAATTATCTTACAGGAAGAGACAATGTTGAGGGATTGCATACAAAGTATCGCTTGGAAAGAAGCAATGTTGTCGAAGGTTAATAAAAATATATAAACAGGAAGATACAATGTTGAGAGATTAAATACAAAGTATCGCTTGAGAAGAAACAATGTTGACAAGGCTACTAAAACATATCCCACGAGAAGATACATTATTGAGAGATTTAATAAAAATTGACATTTGAAAAGAAAGGATGTTTGGCAAAGGCTGATAAAAAGTATTTTACCAGAAGAAACACTGTCGAGAGGTTAAATATACAGTTAAATTTGAAAGAGACAACGTTGACAAAGGCTAATAAGACGGATTTCTTGAGATGAAACAATGTTGATAACATTTATTAAAAGTATCTCTTGAGAGGAAACATTGTTCGTCAAGGTTATTAAATGATAAAAATATCTCTTCGGAGAAACAAAAAACGATGTTGACAACCCTTTTTAAAAATATCCCTCGAGAAGAACTTTTCTAAAAGACGATTAAACAGTTTTAATAAAGGTATATGGAAAGTATATATCTTGAGAAGAATTTCATTGACGATGGTTAATAATAAATATCCTTGAGAATAAATGACGTTGAAACATTGATGGAATTGTCGATTTAGAGGAATCAATCTCCTGGGAGCTGCTGATGTTGATAAAAATTAAAGAGAAATATCGCTATGATAAACAATGTTGAAAGATAAACGAAAAGAAGCTGACAGCGGCGAATAAAGGGCATAGAAAAATCTCTTGAAAAGAAACGATGTATGGATAATCGTCAATGAAAAGTAAAACTATGTTGAAAGCGTACTGAAAAGAACAATGAGGTTGATGAAGGTTAATAAAATTATATCGCTTAAGCTGAAACGATCGACGCTGACAATAAATACTGAGAATGAAGCGGTATTTTCCATTTTGTCTTCAGCCACCTCAGTAAAATTGAAGAGGAAAGACGATGGAGAGAAAAGGAAGAACGGGAATTCATGCCATCTCATCCCATAGATGAGGTACGGTATACTATACTGAGCAATATTTGAGACGTCTAGTCTATAGAAATTAAAGATTAATTATATAGAAGTTTGCCTCTAATATCTAATTCAAAGCGCTTCAAAAAAGGCTGATGTCAGCCTCAATTTAACTGAAATGAAAATAAATTAGATACTTTTAAAAGGACCTCTGAACAAAGTTACCGTTTGTATGGTTTTCAACTATACAATCGTATTATAGAGAGAATATCTACTTATTACTCATCGCAACATATACTCTCAAAATACAATGGGCATGCAGAGTGGACACTTGTATGGTCTTTCTGTCGATTTCCTATACATACGACTTCTCCATGTGGGCGCCCGTTTGGTTCCTATTTCAGTTTGTATGAGCAAACTGATTACTTTGACTTTCACTAGTATTTGTCCCGGAGTTTATGTTCACGTAATACACCACATCCTGCCAACGCATTCTTATAAAGAGAGTTATGGCATGTTTATAACTTGATTCAGAATAGTTGGGTTCTACCATTCTCGGGTATCTTGTGATCAAACTTAGAAAACCATTTTTCCCAGGGTAACATAGCGCGCTTGACCCACTGTTATACATCGAGGAAGGCAATGGTATTATACAATGGCATGGGTATCTTTTATTTCAATTTAACATTTAACTATGTCTAAAAATACTTTTACGGCAGCCCTATATTATTGACGTTGAACAAAAAAAAAATAATAGTCGAAATGATCTATTTCGATTCTTTTTGTATCCCCCACAGATGCCCAACAAGCCAGAGAAACCTGGCATACGCCAGTGTTTCCGTATCCCTTCCCCGGAAGTCTCCGATGCCATTGAATACGAGGAAACACCTCCCTCCTCTCCGGGGCCCCGCCCACCTGTACCTGGGGCGTTGTCACCTAACTTCCTGCCTCCCTCCTCCAACAATATCCAATCTAAGGCGCGCCCACCAACCCCCATTAATCCCCGGGGAAGTGACCCAAGGGAGTCTCTTGTTATGGAGCCCTTTATTCCAGTAATACAGGCATGGGGACACGGTCAGGTTACCAGAGATAACCCGATCTCTAAGAAGACGGTCATTCCGCCAATAAAGACCTCGCCTCCATCAACAGTGCTGGCCAGTAGGATGGTCATTTCTGGCGCTGACATTGACCCCCTAGTGGTTCCCGCCTGCAATGGGCGTATTGGTGAGAGAAACAATGATGCCGGTGTCCACTCAGTGGCTGCTGTCTCACCGCCCTCTCGTGACTCGACTGACATTGCCGGTCCGGGGACCAACTCAAGACCCCCAAAGGTCCCGGCTCCACCAAGCTGTGCGCGTGGTCCAGCAAGCCGAATAAACCGGCCACATGAACGGAGAAACCGGTGTGTGAAGGTCAAGGTCCCTGAAGTAAGTAACATTACATGGTAGAACAGATACTTAATTTATACAAAAATCCGAGTATTCTCTCCGTTGATGATAGCATGGTAAGCCCGTCATCAAATGGAATTACGATACATTTGTTTTATTGGTGTTTTGTATCATCAATAGGCATCTGTTGCCGAAATGACAGCCACAAACCGCGAAGCCCATGACCAACCAAGCCTTCCTGGACGACCAATAATGACCAACGTCGAGTAAGACTTCACTATTGAGCCTTTTGTTCTTTTTGGGCATTGAGGTTTTAATTGATACAATTTAAGACACTTGTTATGTACTGGGTAATTGCTGTTGTCACTTTGCTAGTTAACAATTTTAACACTACTAAACATCCTTATCATATGGTCATTCCTCCCACTACTAAAAGAAACTTTTGGGAATAAACTTAACTTCCGACTTTCGTTAAGTTATTGATTAGTAAATTCTGATGACTTTGTGTTACTATGCATGTATTCTCTCAAAACAATTGTATGCTTTCCCTTATCCAATATTTTAGTCAATGATTAACTGTTCTGTGTTTACAGCGCTAAAAAGTTCCACGAACTACAAGAGGTTCTGAAACCTGCATTCATACCACGTAAGTCTTTTTGTATTGACAAACCTTTGCGTATAGAAGATACCAATGTTCCAGAAAATTACCGAGTAATTATATTCGAGAAACAGGGCATTCATTGAATACAGGAACCGAAACCTTTATCATAGATGAATGGACACACGCTCTACACGTTTCGTTTACTAAACTGCGTTCTATAATGAGACCAGATTCTTCTGGTTTGCTCATCGATCATATTTTTATATAATCGTCAGTTGATAAGAGTGATTTAAGATGATGTTTTGTCATAATAAATTAAGTTACTTTCAAACTGATTTGCTTTCTAGCTTGATTAATGAGTGTTAATTGGGAGACGAAATATCTGTATAATGTTATGGAAATAAAATATTGTTTATTTATAATCCAGTTAGGATGTCTCTATTCGACAGACCCACCAGAGCCCGCCTCTCTGGCAACACAGAATGAGGGTTCCAGTTCCACGATTGTAACGTCATCACTCCCACCACCCAAGGCACCAACAGCTTTCGGGATGTTCATTCCGGCCAGTGATGAGATTGACATAACCGTTCGGACGAACGTCAAGGTAGTGGCCCTTGTCCCACATCATGCCAGGAATGAGCAGGAACTTTCCTTCAAAGCAGGTACGAACAAACGTACAGACACTCAGATGTTAATGGATTCAGGAGGATTCAACTGTATTCTTGTGATTGTCACACATTGAATTAAATGACACTCACCAAGGCTTGTCGTATTACTGATGTCAAGAGAGTAATATTAGTATCGCGTGATGGCCCATGTGTACATGACAGAAGTGTTTATGTATGTATTGATAAACAGGCATGGCGGCGTATAGTATATACAGTCTCAGTATATATACTTACAAGGGGCCGCTCTAAAAGGGGATATGGGGAACATTTCAAAATTGTACCTGTGTGAAAGAGATCACAGTCGTTAGAACATTTCGACTTACAATGATTTTCTATAGAAGGAGCTAGCATGAGAGGCTAGCATTGCATAGAGGCAATAGAGAGGTCTGCATTCACGATAGAGAGGCTAGCATTCCCAATAGAGAGGCTCTAGCATTCTCAGTAGAGCCAATAGAGAGGTCAGGAACCATAATAGAGAGGCCAGAATTCGTAGTAGAGAGGCTAGCATTGACAAGAAAGCCAATAGAGAGACCAGCATTCACAATAGAGAGACTAGCATTCACAATAGAGAGACCAGCATTCACAATAGAGAGACTTGCATTCGCAATAGAGAGGCTAGCATTCCCAAGAAAGCCGATAGAGAGGGCAGCATTCACAATAGAGAGGCTATCATTCATAACTGAGAGGCTAGCATTCCCAATAGAGCCAATAGAGAGGCCAGCATTTCGGAATACAGTGGCTTGCATTCCCCATTCGCGTGTGTTAGGAACATAAGTCTTAGCTCATTAACTGCATACTGCATAAATCGATGAATAGTTAATATGTTCTGATGTGATACGTAATAAATTTCAGCACTTTTTTTTCTATCTATTCAGGTCAAACCATAAAACAGAAGAAAGCGGCTAATGGTGATGGACTTGCCTACGGCTGGACGAAGAAAAGTCGATTTACTGCCAGAAAATATGGCTTTTATCCTGCCAACCTCGTCCAGCTGAAGTCGAAAAGAGTGTAAATTAAAATCCACTGTTTATTAAATGGGTCGTATTATAGCCGACATACAGCTAAAACAGACTTTACATAGGGTATTTACACAAGTCGAAAATGTAAACCGATATTCTTGTATATATGAAAGACCCTTATACTTACGTTATACATAATATACGTACATATTACGTAATACTGTTGAGGCAATCTCTAAACCTCTGTACTAATTGCCATATAGTAATTGGTTGGCAGGTCTCGACTGCTCTCGTATATCCTGCGCATGAGGAACCCAGTTTAATCTATAAATAGCAACTGTCACATATACACAACGGTCAGTTAGGAAAAAGAACGACTGTCGTCCAGCCTTCAAAGTGGCTTGACCTCGGTCGGAGTGCATCTGAAGAGTTCATTTACGATGCACCACGCACGGAACGCTTACTCTTTCCTTGCGGTATCGTACCGTCAAAACGCGTCGAAAGCTTGATACACGAAGGAATCTAGCTCTAATGCGGGAAGCTTCTATCAACGAGCGGGTGCGTTTCCAGTAGCAACGGCTACGTGGGTTCATGTTGCTTTGTGTGTGTAGAGATCCCACACATGTCAGCTGTAAACTCCAGAGACCTACTCCAGGAGAACATATGTCCCAACGTTAGGAGGTCCGAGCTGAGGACCTCCTGGCATTTCCTGTGTGGCAGCAGCCCACAAAAGTTCCACGTCGACGGATTGACATCAACGTGTAGAACGGAATCCTTCTCGGACGACGGTTCAACCTCAATGCTCGAATTTTCCAGTGACCCTTCATCGGCCCGGACGAGATCAGAGCTAGAGGACGACCAAGCTCACCTGAGGGGTGATACCAATGAGAGTGACATCTCTCGATGCACATGGCAGGATATTAGAGGCCCTGCCGAACACCGTTTCTGGTGGAGGGACATGACTGTGAGCAAGATCTAGAGACCATGCATCTGAAGCGCAGTGACAACGCGGACACGTAGGGCCTGTGCCCGCTGTAAGTTGAGCCACTTCAACTTCAGCCACTGCAGCGGAGCTTGCCACTCCAGTTAGATCACCACCATCCCTATCCACTGTCTCTCACCGTAGGTCTCATCGAAGCCACAAAAGACTGTAATTGGAGTTTTTGGTATGCGCGCTAAGTTTTCTAGTCGAAGGTAACGTAAAAGGCTAACTCACACAGTACTCGCCATACAGGGGGACCACAAAGTTCGGCGAACCAGTTTGGCAACCCCCACTGCGCCCTGGGATATACGGGTCCAAAGCACGATTCAGAGAAAACGGGCGTTTCCATCTCTGGTACAAATCTCACTACGGGTTAAGTAATCCGTAACGGGATCAGAGCCGGAAATACTCGATCCTAAGACCGGTAAGGCCGAGTCCGTACCACAACCAGCGTTGAATACTCCGGCCAGCCAAGTCTAGCACACCTCACACCTATCCGTGCATTGCGAACATTGCGAATTTCGAGAAACTATGTCGAATTATCCAGGTGACCGAAATTCGATTAAATTAATTCGAAATTTCGAGACACTAAGTTGCAATTTCGAGTTATCTAGTCGAAATTTCAAGATTTTAAGTCAACTTAACTATACCGACATTTAGAACAAAAATTCAGACTATGACCATAGACGCTTCCCGGAAGCATAAGGGAATAAGCATATAAGCATATTTTAGTAATAAAATATATCAATTGCGCTGAAAACTTACCTCACCTCAATTATTGCATTATGTGTTTACACTGAATCACCACCGAAAAATTAATTCTCTCTACAGATCTCGCCTTGCAAGTCACGTGCGTGCACACGCCAACTTGTCCTTCCCGTTCCTTCGCCCAAGTTCACGAGTTGTTTATACTGTTCAGCTCCGTTTCTTTCGACGGAATCACCTGTGTTGACTTACCTCACGACGCCTGATTATCTTCAACACGTCCTTTGGGAAGTATTCTTTGTATTAATCAAGCATAATGAAAAAATTTGGCGATACATATCGCATGCTGATAGCAAAGTACGAACGTAGCGTGCAAGATCTATGGCGCTACGTTTCGTAACTTGTGTCTAATTCCGCTTAACCCGGGGCTAGGGGCCGTATGAACCCATGTACTTCAACAACCTCATGGTACTCATATGAACAGTCACAATCAAAGCGTGACTGAGATACATCATTCTTTAGATGACGACTTTACAACGAATATTATGGATTAAGAATACTGATCAGCGATACGGATTTGATATTTTTGGAACATCATGATGTCTTGCCGGCATCATTGAAAACTGTTGACCGCTTCTCTCTTGAAGGAAACAAGCCTATGTTTATGTATACTATGATTGTCTTTTTGAATTTGGTGCTAATACTGTTATGTGGAAAATGGAATAGGTCTTTGGATTATGGACGCGGATATTCTCTAATGGACGACGGCTGGATTATGAATGACGGACTAGACGCTTGTAATCTCATTGTTCCGGGGTGGCAAGCACGGCCGGGGTTCCCGGACCTACTGGATGTAACAAGACGACTTGCGCTTTGGCACAACTTATTGCGTCAGCCGAAGGGGGTGGTCCATTACCACGTGTGCAAGTGTTGAAGAACATCTTGCTCAGGTGGAATTATTTAGCGGGGGTTGGTCGCAGAATAGTGCAATCTATCTGACGATCCTCTCCCGCAGTGTACCAATCAAAGTTGGCATTCTTCCATAGTTGGTGTGGTTCAAGGGGTATCAATCCTTTCAAACCACTATTGCTTAAGTAGCAGTTTCATTCTGCATCTCTTGATGGATAGAGACTTGGTATCATCTAAAGTAAAAGGCCCAGCTTGTTCTGGTGGGTAGTTGCATTAATCCCTCGACTGATTCAAAATGGACAACAATCGTTTTAAATTACGAATCAGTCAGTCAGTCAGTCAGTCACTCCTAAATTACCTAGATGGGATCTTACCCTGGTACTGTGTAAATTAGGAAGGACACCTTTAGAGCCCATCATCATATTGATCTCAAGTTGCTTTCGGGCAAAACCTTGTTCCGCGCTTGTTTACATGTCAGATCACCAAATTAGAGCCCCATTGCGTTTTATGACCGTTGCGGACTAATAGATCTGTGACTTAGTGGGCGGGTTACTCGATGGCGATCCCGTGTTAGGATGTTGACATGTAACGACCTCTATTGACCTTCTTGCATGGATCGTGGTCATGGGCCCGGGACCATCAAGATAAAATCCGCACGGCAAATTTTAACCCGCTTCTTATGGTGAGGGTGCTGTTCCTCTCGCTACTCTTCGAGAAAAAGAAGCGGGGGGGGGGGGGGCGGGGGGTATGCCACTCACGACTGAAGTCAGAATAGTGGTAGTAGTTCTTATAGACCATAGTCCATCATTATATTACTACTGGCGTATGATCTCTTAGATCCTCAGTGAGTGTAGAAGGTCTTTCATTTCTATTCTGACACGTCACTGCTGCTCTCTGTGTAGCTTTTCACTCAGTTGCGTTGTTTGTCCACCATTCTAACTGTGGCTTTCTATGCAATAAGTGGAATGGGGTAAGTTTTCAGCGCAAATAACTTGAAAATTTCACAAGTAAATTTCATGTTATTAAGCTAAAACGTATCTCTCACTCAAAGTGATGCCCACCCGCCTTTCCCTCTGGCTAACACAACTTAACTATGTGGCTCGGTACGAGAAGGAACTGTTTGCATGAGCATGTGCGGGACTTGCAGGGCGAGATCTGTAGGGATAATTCATTTTTTTGCCTTCGGTGGTGATTTAGTGTAAACACAGAATGCAGTAAGTTGAGTGGGGTAAGTTTTAGCTTAATAACGTGAAATTTACTTTTAAAATTTTCAACATTCGACATATCAAGTCAGTTTAATAACCGTTTTGACTGAGTATCTTGAAATTTTGATTTTCTGGCTCGAAATTTCGACGTAGCTAGTATCTGGAAATTTCGGCTTACTAACTCGAAATCTCGACTTAGTATCTCGAAATCTCAGCTTAAATTCACTTGAAATTTCGAATATTAACTCGGAATTTCGACGTACTAACGTGAAATTTCGACTCATTATTTCGATTAAATATTTCTAAATATTGATTGACTCGAAGTTTCGACACACTAACTCGAAATTGCGACTTAGCATCTCAAATTTCCACTTAGTGTCTGGAACTGTAGACAACTCGAAATTTCGACTTGTACTCGAAATTGTCATACTAACTCGACAAGGTGAAACCAATCACTAGAAGACATTTTCACTAAAAACCCAAACAACACAACGCTGTTACGTAATTTCTCGAAGACTGAAAAACGTTCAGCACCCTGCACGAAAAGTGCTAGCAATATTCACCTGAAGACGGAGATACAGGTGCTACTTTATGGGTTTTCCTTTACGTGACTATGATGGTCAAAGTACATTTTCGAGCGGTGCCAAGTTTATCGTGTCAGATTGTATTTACCTATATGTATCATGTTGGAATACTATTTACATATACATGCAACATGTTATTTATTCTCAGAGTAGGGCAGAATTAATCCCACATGAATGTATGTAGCTACGGAAGCACCTTTAGGCCATGGTGAGAAATTTTGAGATGTTCAGTCAAAATTTCGAGATATAAAGTCGCAGTTTGTTGCCTAAGTCTTAAACCTGCTTTAATGAATGCCATTAATCCCTTATTAATTGCACAATCAAACGTAGAAAACGGAAGTTTAAAAGAAAAAAGTTAACTCCCCTAGGAGAGAGTTGTCCGCCCCTAGGAGAGCTCTCCACTCAAATCCAGCGTGGTCACTATATAGGCGACTGTAGCCTCATTTCTCATCCTCTTTCTCTTGTTTGCTCGAGCAGTGCACATCTAGGGAAGTATTCAGAGGCAATCTTACAACATTGGTTGTTGTTGTCTCGCTGGTGTAATATCCTTTATCAAGTATTGTTTTTGTTATTCATTCGGAACTTACTTACTGTATTATCATGTCTGAAGTTCCGACTGGTATTCCTTGTCGTACGTGCGGGAAAGATTTATCCCCTCTAGACGCTCATACGGCTTGTTTGACCTGTAAAGATTTATGTTACCGGGCGTCCACGTGCGCGGAATGTGTATTATGGAATCCGGCGGCCTGGAAGAATTATGCCCAGGCCCGTCGGGCTTTTCTGTTACATGCTTGTGATGACCCGTCTTTGTCGGAGATCGACAGACGGGTCTTAGAGATTTCTTTAGTTAATGATGTAAAGTGTAATGAGGATCTTGACCGAGCTGGTCAAGACCCTCAGTCTCCCGTGTCAGCTTGCATACCTCCAAGCGGTACCGTCCTACACGATGATAATTCCAGGTTGCTAGACAGCTTGACCCGGTCCGGAGTTTCATTGTCTAGGGTCGATCCAAATCCAGTTCCTTTGTTACGCTCAACAAAGGCCAGGTCGGTCAAGCCTGGCCAGTCTATTGTTCCCGTCGAACAAAAGGAATCTTCACCCCAGGTTATTTCTCCTTTACCTATCGGTCCTCCACATGTACCTATTAGTAGGAAGAAATCAAAGAAACGACGTAGAGTGTCAATTTCTCCTTTACGGGTTAAGACTAGACATAGTTTTCCTAATTCTGAAAAATCTATGGAAGCCTGTTCGGTTCTACCATTAAGTGTTCAGGTTGCGGGCTTACGAACATCAATCCCCGCAATTGTTGATTCTAAACATCGTCGTTCACATACTGCTACACGACACTCAGATTCACATCATCATTCACGTTCTCGTACACAACGCTCGGGTTCACCACCTCATCGTTTGTTTTCACCTGTTCGTGATTCTATTGCCCCGGTTCGACGATCTCGTTCTCCGATCCGTAGTTCTCGTCCACCGGTTCATTTTGGTACTATTTTACGGCACTCCCGTTCTCCGGTACGCCGTTCTCGTACGTCGACAGTTCGTTCTCCTGATCATTCTCACCATTACCCTAGGGTTTCGGCTTCCTCTGATCAAGATTACCATGTTCATTATCAACGAGCCCCTGTCCTTGATCATTCGGTGGATCATGATTCATCGTCTTGTTCTCAGTCTCCGGTTTCGTCGAGTGAGTCGGATGATTCTTCTTCCTCTCGGGTTAGTGTCACAGATACGTCGAAGATGGATCATTTGCTTAGTATGCAGGCGCTTTTAGCGTTGGTTCCGGATATGCCCGCCCCTTCGAAGGTTGGTTCTTCTAGAGATAAGTGCCGGACAGCTGCGGATTCTGCATTAGCTACTCCCAAGCCGGATGTTCCTCGTACATGTGCTCCGTCACCAGCATGGGCAGATCATTTAGACAAATTTGATCGTCAATTACAAGAAGACAATAAATTTAAGAAACCTTGTTTCGGTGTTGCCCATCGTCTTCATGATAACGTGTTACCTGACAAACCACCCAAGCGTGATCGAGATTTATCTCAGGTTTCTAAATCAGTTAAGTCGACTCCACTTGAATTCAATACCAAATTTGTGGAGAATATCCAAGAGATGTTATTGGCAATCCAACGTGCTTCCTCAGTCACTGATTGGTTTTTGTTGGCTACTTCGCGGATTGCCTTGGAGTTACGCCGGGACGATGGATCGACTTCTTTGTCTGCGGGTCGTGTTGCTTATTTGCGGGGTTTCATTGAAACCCTAGTGCAGGCTAATCATCAAGTTATTGAGGCCACTTCTTTTTCATACGTTTCGCTTCTCCAAGCGCAACGCAACGCCTTACTTAAGGCGGTCAAGCCGGACGTCTCCTTTATGGTTAAGGATTTTCTGCTTCATCAACCATTAGCTTCCAGCGCCATTTTCAACAATTCTATTGAGTCTGTTGTACCCGTCATCCGCGAGGAACGTACTGCGCGTTTGATTGGGGCTGTTGCTCGGGGTGGTGCGTCGGATCGTCGCTCGAAGCGGGGTCGTAACTCCTCTTCCACCCAACAAGATGGCGGCGCTCGGGGGAGGTTTCGGGGTATTGACAAACCTCCACGCCGAGGTCGCCGTTCCTTTCGTGGTAAATCAACCAAGAGGGGTGGTCGTTCCAGTAAATGACTATCGAGTTCCCGGATCAGATCAAGCCGAAGTTTTGCAGCCTCCTCCTTTCCGGTCGTTCTATCATCATGTTGTGGGCGGCCGCCTTCAATACTTCATAGACAATTGGCGCCTCATCACCGACGACACATGGATTTTGAGAGTTTTGGAGCGCGGCTTCCTGTTCACTTTTCGTTCCCTTCCCAAACTTATCATTTGGCCACGCCCATCCCGCCTACCAGTCTCCGCGAGTCACGTGCAGACTCTTCTGTCGTCAGTCAACACGCTCATCGAGAAGGGAGCGGTCAGAGAGTTACCGTCGACAGAGGACAGCTTTGGGTTCTACAGCCACGTGTTTCTGGTTCCCAAGAAAGACTCGCCCCAGATGCGGATGGTGATCGATCTAAAAGTGTTAAACAAGTTTCATCTCGCCCTCCCCCCTCATTTCAAGATGCCGACTGTTTCATCGATTCGGGCCCGTGTACATCTTCGGGATTGGCTGGCCTCAGTCGATCTGCAGGACGCGTATCTTCATGTTCCAATTCATCCTCGTCATCGCCGTTATCTCCGCTTCGTTGTCAACGAACGCCGTTTCGAATGGCAGGTTCTACCATTCGGGGTCAACATAGCCCCTTGGCTGTTTACCCGCATTACCTCACCGGTCATGGCTTTTCTACACCTGCGGGGTATTCAGATAGAGGTTTATATAGACGACATCCTCCTTTGGGCAGCGGACGAGTCCCGTCTCAACATGCAAGTCCAGTTCACACTTCTGGTCTTACGTCATCTAGGATTCATTCCTCATCCTCTCAAGTCAGAGTTGGTCCCGGCTCAAGTTCGCCGTTACATCGGCGCAGTGTTCGATACTCATCATCAACTGGTATATCCTCCGAAAGATCGTTGGGACAAAATTCAGCTGTTGATCCGAAAGTTTTTGTCATCAACGTCACGGACACGTCAACAGTGGCAAAGTTTGGTAGGTTTGCTCACTTCCACTCAGGACCTAACTCATTACGGCCGACTACAGGTGCGTCCACTACAGTATCATCTGTATCCTTACCTACAGACACCTTCCATCAATCCAGCGGTGCCGGTATTGACGTCTCTTCATCCATATCTGATTTGGTGGCAATCCCGGCTCAACGTCATGCAGGGCGTTCCATTCCGTTTTCCGGCTCCGAGTCATCATCTGTACACCGATGCGTCCGAGACCGGTTGGGGTGCCCATCTGGACGAATTAGTAGTATCCGGCAGATGGTCAACGTTGGATGCCAGTCTTCACATCAACCTTCTGGAGATGAAGGCAGTCATTCTGGCGGTGCAACATTGGAGTCATCGTCTCATGTACTCGTCTCTTCTCATTGCGACGGACAATTCCACAGTGATTGCTCACATCAACAAGTTGGGAACAACACGCTCGCTTCCAATGTTTCGCCTTGTGTGGGATCTCTACGAGTGGACTCGTTGTCATCACATTCATCTACACGCCCGCCATGTTCCGGGCCGGCTCAATGTCTTAGCGGACAGCTTATCGCGTCCGGACACCGTTCTTCAGACCGAGTGGCAACTTCATCCGGAGGTGTTCCAGCAGATCTCCATCATCTGGGAGTCGCCGCTGATCGATCTGTTTGCTACGAGAAACAACGCCCAATTGACCCTGTTTGTCAGTCCGATTCGGGATCCTCAAGCCTTCGACATCGACGCCCTGTCAATCAATTGGGACAACTTCCTGGCTTATGCATACCCGCCGATCGCCCTAATTCTGGAAGTACTTCAGAAGATTACCCGTCACGACTGCATCATTCTTCTCGTAGTCCCGTGGTGGCCTCGGCGACAGTGGTTTCCGGTATTGCTCCCGCTTCTCACCGCCCCGCCACGTCGTTTGCCAGTGTGGACCGGCCTGTTACGTCAACCGCACGGGATATTTCATCACAACCCTCGGTGGCTCAACCTACACGTTTGCAGACTATCCAGAATGCACTCGCAGTCCAGGGATTTTCAGCAGAGGTTGCACGAACGATGGTTTCAGCCAATCGATCTTCCACATCGCAGCTCTATCAGGCGAAATGGGCCTATTTCGTCTCCTGGTGCCGAGGACATGATGCCGATCCCGACTCTGCCTCTGTTTCCCTAGTAGCTGACTTTCTCCTTCATCTTCATCGTGATAAGAAGTTTCAAATCAGCACCATTGAAGGGTATCGATCTGCTCTGGCTAGGGTGTTACGCCTTACTTCGGGTGTAGACATTACTCTAAACGATAATATCTCTGCGCTCATTCGCGCCTTCGCGTTACAGTCTCGGCGTACGCGTCAACTGTTACCGAAATGGGATATTGGTGTGGTTCTGTGTGCTCTGATTCGTCCGCCCTTTGAACCTTTGGAATCCGCCTCTATTAAAGCTGTGTCTTATAAGACCGCCTTTTTGGCGGCGTTTGCTTTAGCGTCTAGAGTATCTGAACTTCATGCTCTTGAAAGATCTTCTATGACCTGGACGGCGGATTGGTCTCGCATTTCTTTTCGGCCCATTCCTGAATTTATTGCCAAAAATGAGTCTGTGCGTTCAGGTCCGTGCGCTCAACGATCGTACTCCATTCCGGCGTTGTCAGACTTTGTGCATGGGCTCGAAGACGACCTCCTGTTATGCCCGGTCCGGGCTATTCGCCACTATCTTACTCGTACCGATTCCCCTCGCGGCTCTCGGCGCCTGTTATTTCTGTCTCTTCGGCCATCGGCTTTGCGTGACATTACCACAAATACCATCGCCGCATGGTTGAAGAAAACCATTAAATGGTCTTATCAATTGGCCATAGACGCTCCCCCTCTGTTGTCGAATGCCTCTTCTCATGAGATTCGCGCCATTGCCACGTCATGGCCATTATGGAAGAATTTGTCCCTCCATGACATTGTCCAATCTTGTGCCTGGACGGCGAACTCTACATTCACCAACTTCTATCTGAGAGATATGTCAGTCCAGTCAGAAGGGATTTCCACGTTTGGGCCGTTAATAGCGGCCCAGCACGTGGTCAACTAAAATTCCAAAAAAAGGGGGGGGGGCGGCAGTTTGAATCATCACAGCAAATCTGCAAATTGCTGTATCATCTCATCTCATTCATACTATTGGTCCACAATTGATTGATCTCATATGGAAGGAAGAAATAAGTCAGATGGACGACCTTGGATCCTCTATAGAGATGTCAGACACTGTATCATCACCCTAAGATGTATGTATCCATGGTGAGTGTGATCTTTACCTTAACTGCGGTTTTTGATTGTGTCCTTCAGGTTGAATCTGACGTCCTTCTCAATGATCTCAGCGCCGTCTTCTGCACTCAACTCCCTAAATGCTGGTTGGATGGAAGACGATTGTGGACTGAGAGTGGTGTGACTTGGCGATCACTAGGCCCGGAACAGACTGCCTCGACCGGTCTTAGGAGCAGCCAAGATAAATAAGCCTTACCAAGTAGACTGTATATCCCAGTGGTTGAGGTTCTCTCTTGGTATAGACGGCTTCCCGAGTAGTACCAAAACACTTCGTTGCGGTACTCTCTCGAGGGGAAACTAATGATTTCCACACCACAAACACAGCTACATGGCTGTGAACAATCAAAGATAAGTACATCAGTATCTTATTCACATGTTTAACCTTTTCATGTTGATAACCAAGGTTTCATTTGTTGATTATGCCCATGTTTGCTGTGTCATTCCAGCGGTCACTTAGCCTACTTTGATATACTACAAGACCGAGGTTCCCACCTCCGTATGTTGGTACTATGGCATTAATTAAAGCAGGTTTAAGACTTAGGCAACAAACATCAAACATTTATAAACAATGTTTCTGTTTGTAACTAAGTCAAACCTGCTTTAATTTAATGTGCCCACCCTTCCGTCCCCTCGTACCGCGGCCTTGTTTCACTACTGGTCTCGGTTTGAGAAAGAGGATGAGAAATGAGGCTACAGTCGCCTATATAGTGACCACGCTGGATTTGAGTGGAGAGCTCTCCTAGGGGCGGACAACTCTCTCCTAGGGGAGTTAACTTTTTTCTTTTAAACTTCCGTTTTCTACGTTTGATTGTGCAATTAATAAGGGATTAATGGCATTAATTAAAGCAGGTTTGACTTAGTTACAAACAGAAACATTGTTTATAAATGTTTGATCTTTCGAGATACTCAGTCGAAATTTCTAGTTAGCCGAAATTTCGAGTTAATTAATTCCAAATGTCGAGATACTAAGTCGAGATTGCGAAATACTAAGTCGAAATTTGGACTTAATATCTCGACATTTAAAACAAACAGTTCTCGCCATTGCCCTAGAGGCATCCCAATAGCATCAAGGGCCATAACAATAAATTATATTTTTGAACATATCAAGTGAAATTAGTATCTCGAAATTTCCATTAACTGTCTCGAAGGTTCGACTTACTAACTCGAAATTTCAACTTAGCTAGTATCTCGAAATATTAGCTTACTAACTCGAAATATCCACTGTGTCTCGAAATTTCGACTTTATTAACTCGACATTCCGACTACCGACTCCATATTTCGACTTACCAATTCGAAATTTCCACTTAGTATCTCGAAATGTCGACTTACTATCTCGAAATATTATTCATTTACTGACTCGGAATTTCGACCTAGCATCACGACATATTGATTTACTTACTCGAAACGGCGACTTAGTATCTCGACTTGGCGGCTTGAAATTTCGACTTCTCGAAATTCCGACTTGTAACTTGACATTTCGGTTACTAACTAGAAATTTCAATCTTATTTCTCGAACTTTCGATTTACTATTTCGAAATTTAGACTTATCTTGAAATATTAACATAACTCCTCGACATTTAGACTAAGTATCTCGAAATTTCGACTCAATAACTCGAAAGTTTGAATTAGCATATTATCCCAAAAATTTAATTAATATTTTGATATAAAAAAAAAAAAAAAATTTCATCGTGGCTCTTACGCTTCCACATTTACCTGACCATGCAGAAGTCAAGATGACTGCCATAATTTCGTTCAGGTCCCACTCCTCAGTATGTTTCATCTGTACGTTTACCACAAGAATTACGGCGGAAAATTAGTATAATGAACTAGGAAATTGATGTGAAAACTCGCGTACCAATTTCCTTGAGGCTTGAAAGCAGGAAAAGCGTAATCCACAAAGTTTCACTCATTTTTGAAGAATGAGAATTTCTTTGTGTACTGTCATTTCTGCTAGAGAAAAAACTGTGTCGCCCCTAAGCGGCATAGTCGAGAGATCTGTCGATCATGAGGCGCTAAAGAGGGGTCTTCTCTGGCAATTAGTTTAGAGATTTAGAGAGTCATTACCCCAACAGTATTACGTAACATGTTGTATATTACGTGTAAGGTAAGTTTTAGGTTTCTTGATATAAAATATTCTTCTTCATTACAATCAATGAACAACTTCAGTATTATTTGTTATGCCATACCCACAAGGCTGACAGGTTAGGGAGAAAAAACCTTTTTGGTAGTGAAGATGCACTGAACACAGGAAGACCGTGCAGGATTTGTCTTTACTCAAAATTCGTCTAACAAAACTGTCATCCACCCCTCTAATACTGTTACTGCTCGAACAATAACTTTTCAGATTTTCCCAAGGAATTTCATGTACATTTCTTTGTAGGGCAAAGTCAGGAAACGTATGAATAGAACTCCAGTTCTACTGTTTCAGAATGCACATGTGTCCATTCCAACACAGACAACGAAGGCGTTCCACTGGATATGCATATATCGGAACGTTCGACCTTTTTGACACCCTCCCTTACTTTTAGAAACCTACTGAAACGTAAACATGCAATTCTGACAAATCTTGCACCGTATTCCTGTGGTATTGTCCTGAAACCCGATGACGCAGGTCTCCTACATCGATGACAATAAAATATCACTTCTATCCCTTGATGCAATGCAGGCAGCCAACATCCATGACAATTAAATGGCTGGTGAGGATCTTTATACAATTCAATTAACCTGTCACCTCCCTCGTGTAACATGACACCAACTTAAATGCAAGCGCGAGGTTCCTGGATCGGCACAGTTGGAAGAGCAAGCTGTATTTGGTGTATCGGGTTACATATAGGACTTCACGCCTTGGGGCACATACACTTTGCATAGACAATGCCAATTTAATTGGTTTCGTCTTACATAAGAGATGTTAGATGTCTGGATAAGTGTTCACGTGTCATGCAGATGAATTCATCACGTGCACAATTCATCACGTGATTGATAGAGATAAATTACGTCATCAGGGTTTGGGACCATTGGATATAGCGCCAGATACATGCGAAATATTGCTCGTGTCAGGTGTCATGTTAGCCTTACTATAGCCAAATATAAAGAAAAATAAGCAATATTGTCATTGGATCAATGGGCACCTTGCTCAGTGTTTTGTTCCTAGCTGAACATGCGCCAAGACTACATCTGCCCAATTTTAATCCAGAAGTCACAATTTACACCTTCAAATTGAGAGTTTGCCAGTTCTCTGCTTATTGGTTCACTTATCAAGTTGGCACTTTTCTCTCATTTCCTGATTGTTAATAAATGATTTTTTCTCTAATATAATATTAGCTAATTATTCTTAGAATTTAATCTTTAAGAATAATGTGATATTTTTGTGTATTCACGTATTAATTTTGTAACTGATGATGAATAAAGTATGTTTGAATATAGAAATATCGTATGAATACAATCTATTAATCGTCCGTGGATTTAGCTAAATAATATATAGCCATCACGAGTATGAGGGCTCATACTCGTGAGGGCTATATATTATTTAGCTACCGTGGATTGAACTATTCTCTAACATGAGCCATGTTGTGTTTGTCAAGCAGAACCACTTTGAAAAGAGTCTGTGGACTCGTTCTGCTTTTATTGTCTGGAAAATAAAGTTAGCCCGCAGTGGCAGAGGTGCATTTCTATGAAAGGCAATCTAAAGTATCATTTTCTGGCAAGGTATTTACAACACGAATTTGAAATGAGTGGGGCAGCTAGACGAAATATAATCAAAAGTGACAGTATCTGGCTAGCTTTAGGCTACAGAAATGGACAAACTTCTGAGCTATACTCCACGTAAACATGTTTAGTGCACAAGCTTTCGACTTTCATGCCGGAACCTTTGTCAAGCGATATGTTGAATTTCATAAAACTTGTCAGTAAATATTGAACATTTATAAACAATGTTGGTATTTATTATCAAATCAAACCTGCTGTTGTTATGCCATTATCTTCTTATGGAGATCCTATTGCAGACTAAAAGTTCTCACCCTCTGGAGCCTCAGCTATAGGTTACTCTGCCCATGCGCGCGTGACGCACTTCCCACTTTCTTTTTCTTCTACTGCAGCCTGTAAGCGTTATGCGTAAAAGGCCGAGAAGAGTGCGGGGAGGCTGGGTTGGGCAGTGAAAGCAATAGCAGGTTTGATTTGATAATAAATACCAACATTGTTTATAAATGTTTAATATTTATTGCTCAAATCTACACCTGCTATTGTTATGCCCCACTACCAACAGTATGGTGGCGGGGCCTCGGACTTTGCTGAAGTGTAGAGTAACCGCTGAGATGATCAGAGATATGTGGTACCATAAATTTAACCCGTTAGTATCCCTTGGTCTAGAGCTCTGTAGAGGCTAAGAGGCAATTTCTAGTAAAACGGTAAGAAGGGTAAACACCAGACTTCTGCACCCGAATACTAGTGGACCAACTGATCATGGCTGTACGGTATGCTAATTGAACCCGTTAGTATCCCTTGGCCTAGAGCACCAGGGGCTAAGAAGCAATTACTAGTAAAACGGTAAGAAGGCTAAAGACCTGACTTCTGCACCCGAATACTAGAGTACCAACAGATATGCTCTAATCGCCAATTTCTTTCCTTGAATGTCCGACAATAAAGTACCTAAATAGAATGTATACTCACCTAGTGTCCGGATCTTGACAGCTGGCTGGCTTGTAGTGGCGATCACCGATGTGCCGTATCTCGTAACCGTCTACTTGCAGACTGGTCGGTCGGCCTGTGATCGGTGCTGTCCCCCCCCCCCCTTTTTCTTGAAAGCTAGGCGACCACATGCTGGGCAGCTACGAGCGGCCCTAGCGTGGTCAATCTGTCTGTCTGTACTGACAGGTCTCTCAGATAGAAATCCGTAAATGTGGAATTGGCACTCCAAGCACAGGATTGGACAATGTCATCCAGCGATACGTTCTTCCATAAAGGCCATGATGTGGCGATGGCTCGTATTTCATGGGAAGATGCAGAGGCCAGAAGCGGGGGAGCGTCGAGGGCGAGTTCGTATGTCCACTTAATGGTCTTTCTCAACCAAGAGGCCACAGTATTCTTGGTGATGTCCTGAGTAACCTTTGGGAGAAGAGAGAGCAGCAGTAGTCGACGAGAACCTCTGATTGGATCGGTTCGAGAGAGGTAGTGACGTATTGCTCGTACTGGACATAGTAATTTGTCGTCATCAAGGCCATGGACCAAATCTGTTAATGCAGGGATGGAGTACAGACGTTGAGCAGAAGGTCCTTGACGTACAGTCTCATTCTTGGCGATGAACTCTGGAACAGGGCAGAAGGAGATGCGTGACCAATCTGCCGTCCAAGTCATCGATTTCCTTTCTAACGCATGAAGCTCGGATACTCTAGACGCCAGGGCGAAGACCGCAAGGAAGGCCGTCTTGTGATGCGTGATGTGATTTGATATTTTTGGAACATCATGATGTCTTGCCGGCATAATTGAAAACTGTTTACCGCTTCTCTCTTGCAGGAAACAAGCCTATGTTGATGTGTACTATGATTGTCTTTTTGAATTTGGTGCTAATACTGTTATATGGAATAGGTCTTTGGATTATGGACGCGGATATTCTCTAATGGACGACGGCTGAATTATGAATGACGGACCAGACGCTTGTAATTGTAGGAAACAGCTTTAATAGATGACTGTAATGGTTCAAAGGTTGGGCGAAGGAATGCGCTGAGAACCACACCAATGCCCCACTTCGGTAATAGTTGGCGGGAACGACGGGACTGTAAATCACAGGCACGTATAAGAGCCTTTGGTTCGAATGTTCGAATGTTTTTGGCTTCACCTTCACAGTCCCTCAAGCTTTGGCAGAGTCTTTTAGGTCTACTCACATCCACTCAAGACCTCACTCACTACGGTCGTCTTCAAGTTCGGCCTCTGCGATACCACATGTAGGGGTATCTTCAGATGTCATTCCTCAATCCGCTGGTTCCGGTATTGACGTCTCTACACTCAGTGCGTCACGCGCGCATGGGCAGAGTAACCTATAGCTGAGGCTCCAGAGGGTGAGAACTTTTAGTCTGCAATAGGATCTCCATAAGAAGATAATGGGATATATGATTGTCTTTTTGAATTTGGTGCTAATACTGTTATATGGAATATGGAATAGGTATTTGGATTATGGACGCGGATATTCTCTAATGGACGACGGCTGGATTATGAATGACGGACTAGACGCTTGTAATTGTGATCCAGTCTAATGTCAATGCCCGCAGATAACTGTAGAACCCGGGCCAAGGCTGACCGGTACCCTTTAATAGTGCTGCTTTTAAACTTATCTCGGTGTAGGTGAAGAAGAAAGTCCGCAACTATAGGAAGAGAGGCAGTGTCGGGATCGGAGCGTCGACGTCGACACCACGAGACGAAATATTTCCACTTAGACTGATAGAGCTGTGATGTGGAAGATCAGTTGGATGAAACCATCGTCTCTGCAACATCTGCTGAAAATTCTTGGTCTGTGAGCGCACTCTGGGTAGTCTGCAGACGTGTAGGTTGAGCCACTGCGGGTTGTGATGGAGTATCCTGTAAGGTTGGCTTAACAGGTTGGCCAAAACTGGTAGGCGACGTGGTGGGGCGGTGAGTAGAGGGATCAGAGCCGGAAACCACGGTCGACGGGGCCACCACGGAACAACGAGAAGAATGATGCAGTCGTGTTGAACAATCTTCTGTAGTACTTCGTGCAGTAAGGCAATGGATGGGTAGGCATATGCAAGGAAGTTGTCCCAGCTGATCGATAGAGCATCGATGGCGTAGGCTCGAGGGTCCAGAACGAATAGGGAAAACTGTGCATTGTTCCTCGTCGCAAACAAGTCGATCAGAGTGGTTTCCCAGATGCTGGTGATGCGTTGGAAGACCTCTGGATGCAGTTGCCACTCGGTCTGCAGAACAGTGTCGGGACGAGAAAGGCGATCTGCTAGTACATTGAGCCGACCTGGAACATGACGAGCACGAAGCTGGCAGTGATGTTGCAGAGCCCAGTCGAAGAGGACCAGACGAAATGTTGGATAGGATCCGGTGGTACCCATCTTGTTGATATGAGCAATGACGGTCGAATTGTCTGTTGCGATGAGAAGAGACGAATTCACCAGAAGAGGACTCCAATGCTGGACTGCACAGATGACAGCTTTCATTTTCAAGAGGTTGATATGAAGTTTGGCATCCGATGTCGACCATCTGCCGGACATCTCTAGGTCGTCTAGATGGGCTCCCCCAACCTGTCTCGGACGCATCGGTGTAGAGATGGTGTAGTGGAGCTGGTTGTTCAAAGGGTACTCCCTGCATGACATTGTAACGGGACTGCCACCAAATCAGATGTGAGTGTAGAGACGTCAATACCGGAACCAGCGGATTGAGGAATGACATCTGAAGATACCCCTACATGTGGTATCGCAGAGGCCGAACTTGAAGACGACCGTAGTGAGTGAGGTCTTGAGTGGATGTGAGTAGACCTAAAAGACTCTGCCAAAGCTTGAGGGACTGTGAAGGTGAAGCCAAAAACATTCGAACCATCGTCTGAAGCTTGGTCCACCGATCTTCCGGGGGTCATACCAACTGAAGGAGTGTGTCGAAGACTGCCCCGATGAAGCGACGACATTGTGCCGGTATCAACTCTGACTTCTGAGGATGAGGGATGACGCCAAAAATTGAAGGACAAGTAAAACGAACCGGATCTGAGCGTTGAGTAGAGACTTGTCCATTGCCCAAATGAAGATGTCGTCTATGTAAACCTCTATGTGAATATCCCGTAGATGCAGGAACGCCATGACTAGTGCTGTGATGCGGGTGAAAGGCCATGGGGCGATGTTGACTCCGAACGGGAGCACCTGCCACTCGAATTGTCGACCGGCGATGGCGAAGCGTAAGTATCGACGATGTCGAGGATGAATGGGTATATGCAGATATACGTCTTGTAGATCGATGGAGCCCAGCCACTCCCTGTGATGTAGACGGGCCCGGATCGATGAAACCGACGTCATCTTGAAATAAGGAGGTGGTGAGGTACAGCTTGTTGAGACATCTCAGGTCGATTATCCTACGCATCTGGTCGGAATCCTTCTTCGGAACCAGGAAGACGTGGCTGTAGAAACCGACCATGTCCTCGGCCTGAGGTAGCTCTCTGACCGAACCTTTTGTGATGAGAGTGGCCACGGATAAAAGAAGTGTCTGAACGTGTCCTGAGGGAACTGGCAGCAGTGATGGACGAGGACGAGAAGATGAGCTCGGGATGGTCCTGGAAGGTGAAGCGAAATCCCTCTCTTAGAGTCCTTAGAATCCAAACATTAAACATTTATAAACAATGTTACTATTTATAACCAAACCAAACCTGCTTTGATTTATGCCTTGATCTCCGTCAGAGATATACAATACAAACGTTAAACGCCAGTTTAAAACCAAAAGTTATCTCCCCTGGGGAGTTATCCTCCCCAGGGAGTCATCTCCCTTCAGGGGAGCTCTCCCTACTCTCTCCTGGGGAGTTATCCTCCCCCAGAGAGTAGTCTCCCTTTAGGGGAGCTCTCCTGCTCAGCCTGGATATAAAAGCCAGCTCCCAGTATACTCTTCCTCTTTCTCATTGTTTTTATAAACCGAGACCTGTGGTGTACAAGGCCGCGGAGTGAGGGGAAGGATGGGAGGGCCATTACATCAAAGCAGGTTTGGTTTGGTTATAAATCGTAACATTGTTTATAAATGTTTAATATTTATTGCCCAAACCGACACCTGCTTTGATTGATGCCTCACTACCAACATATGGAGGTGGGAACCTCGGCCTTAAAGAAATTGCAATGGCAGGCTGAATATCCGCTGAGATAATCACATACAAGACACAATAATATTCAACAAGAAACCTTGGCCAGAAAAGCAAAAAGGTAATCATGAATATAAGTAAGTGGCTACTTATCTTGTTGCATGTCTCCATGCAAGTAGCTGTGGTCTTGGATGTGGAGCACAAAGATACCCTCCGTACAGGGACTCATGGAATCTTGCCAGGAATGAGCACTTGGAGGGCAGCGTGTATGAGTTGGGAAGAGTACTGTCTCCAAGGTAGCATACAAGGTGTCCTATTCTGTGATAGTGGTAGTGGTGCGAGAAATTACTGCCATAATGACTACGAGGACCCGAGCCCAAGAATCCGGGAGTAAACAGGTATGAGAAGGGAAAGAGGAACGCCCTCGTACCAAACCTGACGCTTTGAACCACCTGACCCCATAGTCAGTCCACATTCCGCTTTATATCCAACTCTGTGTACTTTAGCCCTTGATGCTGATACTGTACTGTTAAGAGTTGATAGCGGAGCTTCTGAGTCTGCGTCTTCATCAATCCTCTGTGGTTTAGTCCACGTTGCTGACACTGGACCCCCTAGGATGGACGCAGATGACTCAGCTGAGATGAACTGGAAGAAGAAATCAAAGCTTTAACCTGAAATGACACAAACAAATCTGCAGTAAAGACAAAGATTAAAATCATAATTGTGGCAAGCTTTAAAAGATAAGTTGAGAGATGGCGGATGGCCAACTGATCTATTACTTTTCATAGGTGACCTAAAAAGAACACAGATATGATCATAATTCTCAACAAACAGAACCCTGGACGGTGACGCAGTGGTTAATTATGGAGTAGTAATAAAAGTTACTTATCCTTGAATGTCATCCATGAAGCTGTGATCATGGTTGTGGTGATCAATTTACCACCACAGTAACCCGGGTACCTGAGCACCATGAGATCGGGAGTAAGCATGTAGGAGAGATAATTACAAACAAGACACAATAATATTCAACAAGAAATCCCTGGCCAGAAACGCAGAAAGGTAATCATGAATATAGGGCCGGTGATAATTAATGGTTCGTTTCCCGTAACCAGCCCTTATCTATATTTTGAGGGCAAATAATTAAAATCCATGAGGGATTTACATTTTCATGAGTAAAACTTGCTCATTTTCTCCATATTTGTATACAATTGGTTTGCAAGTTAATAATTATTAATTAATAACTATCGCACTCAGCATGTGTATTTTTACAACCAAGGTTACGAGAAACAAACAACCAACCAACAGTGGCCTAAGTAAGTGGCTACTTATCTTGATGCATGTCTCCATGCAAGTAGCTGTGGTCTTGGATGTGGAGCACAAAGATACCCTCCGAACAGGAACTCATGGAATCTTGCCAGGAATGAGCACTTGGAGGGCAGCGTGTATGAGATGGGAAGAGTACTGTCGCCAATGTAGCATACAAGGTGTCCTATTCTGTGATAGTGGTAGTGGTGCGAGAAATTACTGCCATAATGACTACAGGGACCCGAGCCCAAGAATCCGGAAGTAATCAGGTATGAGTTGGGTATAAGGGACGACATCGTACCAAACCTGACGCTAGAACCACCTGACCGCATAGTCAGTCCACATTCCGCTTTATATCCAACTCTGTGTACTTTAATCCTTGATGCAGATTGGACTGTAGAGAGTTGACAGCGGAACCTCTGAGTCTACTCTGTGTCTGTGTCAACTATCTGTACTTTACTGTTGCTGACACTGGTGACCTGAAAGTAATTACATTATTAATACTCACAAAGTGTCAGTTCTTGCGTTGAAACTGTGAGTTGACTGTCAGAAGACTCAGTTGATATGATCTAGAAGATCATAGCTCTAACCTGAAATGACACAAGCAGAATCGCAGTAAAGGTAAAGAGTATAACTCACCATTGTGTCAGGCTTGATTGTTGACTTGAGAGTCTGTGATTTGCAATCTGAGCTATAGGGCTCAGTCCATAGTTGCGGATTTTTGGTCCCCCTCAAATTCTTTGAAATTAAAATTCCACCAGGTTTGACCCCATGAGAATTTTTGTTGGCTTTTTGTTTATTGATATTTGTGATATCATTCAGTTGACTGGTTGATTTGCTTCAAATCAGTACATGGTATTTTGCCAGTAGGATTGGCCCATGCCTCACTATGCAGATGGAAGTGTGAAAGTGTGGCTGTGAATTGGGGCCATTTTCAGCTTACGAGCACATGGCATACTTTACGGTGTAAAATTGAGCTTGAAAACCGCCTGGTCGACACCCTATTTTCTTTGCCAATTTTTGTTGGTCCTTGGACTGGGCACACTGTCGGTGAGTTTCAGGACAATCGATTGTCAAGTTTTTTCTTTGGTGGAGGGGGAATATTACCCATTTTGGACCAATTTTAGAGGATTTTCCTGAAGTTTGAAGCAAGTTCAGTATGGGTTATGGGGACCCTGATTTTCGTCAACAAGGCTTACATCTGTCTCGGCTTTATGTCAAGAGCCTACTCTTTCAGAAAATATATAGTTCTATGGGGGTTCTCTAATAACACGGTTGCTGTTTAGCATAAAATGAACTTGCCTACTGTTTAATTTCAGATGCCATGGCCCTTCTATAGACTGCACCCATAACTCCTTCTCTGGTGATCAACTAGAATGTGGACTTATGATATGTTTGAGAGATGAGATGAGAAGATACAGCAAGCTGGCAGACTTGCTGCGATGATACAAAATGCCGCCCCCCCCCCTCTTTTTGAAAAGTTACTTGACCACGTGCTGGGCAGCCACCAATGGCCCAAGCATGGTCACTCTATCTGATTGCACTGACATGTCTCTCAGATAGAAGTTAGTGAATGTGGAATTTGCCGTCCAAGCACAAGCCTGAACAATTTCATTGAGGGATAAGTTCTTCCATAACGGCCATGACGTAGCGATGGCACGAATTTCATGAGACGAAGCGGAAGACAGTAGTGGAGGAGCGTCAATGGCCAATTGATATGAGCACTTAATGGTTTTCTTTAACCACGAAGCAATGGTATTCTTAGTAATGTCACGTGTCGCCGAAGGACAAAGAGACAAGAATAACAGACGACGCGAGCCCCGACCGGAATCGGTACGAGTGAGATAGTGGCGTATGGCTCGAACAGGGCATAACAGAAGGTCGTCTTCTAGACCATGTACAAAGTCTGATAACGCAGGAATGGAGTACAAACGTTGCGCACACGGACCTAAGCGAACAGACTCATTTTTGGCGATGAACTCAGGAATAGGACGAAAACGATACACGAGCCCAATCCGCCGTCCAGGTCATAGATGATCTCTCAAGAGCATGAAGTTCAGACACTCTAGACGCCAAAGCAAAAGCCGCCAGAAAAACAGTCTTGTAGGCCACAGCTTTAATAGAGGCGGACTCTAAGGGTTCAAAGGGCGGACGAATCAGTGCACACAGAACCCCACCAATATCCCATTTCGGTAACAGCTGTCGAGTACGGCGAGACTGTAGCGCGAAAGCCCGAATGAGCGCAGAGATATTGTCGCTTAAACTAATGTCGATGCCGGCAGAAAGACGTAAAACCCTAGCCAAGGCAGATCGATACCCCTCAATGGTACTAATTTTAAACTTCTCGTCACGATGGATATGAAGAAGGAAGTCAGCTACTAAGGAAACAGAGGCAGAATCGGGATTGGCATCACGATCTCGGCACCAGGAGACGAAATAGGCCCATTTCGCTTGATAGCTGCGATGTAAAAGACCGACTGGGGTTAAAAAACATCGTCTTTATTTTTTTATTTTTTTTTTTAAATTATGTGAAGTCTGGCATCCTACCTAGACTATCAGCCGGAAATGAACACCCCACATGACAATGTGGGGGGACTGCCACCCAAAAACAGAGGTGGAAATAGAGAGGTCAATACCCGCCTAATGGATTGAGGGATGACGTCTGTAATAAGACAGAAGGCACTGCAGTGACCGAAGTAGAATGCGCCATAATGATTAAGGTCCTGCATAGAAAAAGACAAGTCCTACTAGTTGATGACCAAACAACTAATGCCCACGTCTAAAACTGGTCCAACGGTCTATACGGGACGAAGCACTTGAAGGAGAGCCATAAACTTGACAGCACCAGCTACAAAGTGTCACACTCTGTAACCATAAGGCTTACATCAATTTGAATGAAGCATGAGACTTACTTTCTCTCCGTGCTCGAACAACAAGAGTTGAAAAATGAACTTCCTGTGATCGAACCACAAGGGGCACCACCGTAAGTAAACCGCGATGTGAACGGTCCAAGCGATGGGGGTAAACCCGCGATAAAGACGCATCGCCGAATCGTCCTATTAGCTGTATGAGAAAAAACGACGTAATGCGAAACGCGAATGGCGTTGCTTAAAAAACGACGTAGTGATTTTCCCAAATCTTACAAATCAGTTCAAATTAATTGTACATATACGCTCACGAAAGAGCAGGGTAAAACCTTAGAAATGTACGAGAAACGACGTTGAGGGGAACGGGAACGACGTTAATGAAGATGAATCTGAAAACTGTAGTCAAAACTGGAATTTTTTCTATAGTCGAGTACGAAACAAAACAGTCGTAGTCTGCGAGACTTGTAATGAGATTTGAAATGCATCTAGGAGATGAACACCATCATTGTTCCCAGCGTTAAACGAGAGTGTTACTCCGAGGAAGTAACCTCCCTGACAATCAACACAAAGAAACTTCCGCGTAAACTAGGAAGATCTTAAATAAGATTAAAAATTCCCCGAAGAGAGCCAACATGTTGATGTCTCTCGCCGGTAGATGAACTAAAAGGTCTTAAATGTCACAAATTGAATTGACCAACCAAAACAATGTTCAAACTAGACTCGCCCCCTTATTAGAGGTCCACTGCACATAAAACCTCAAATGGAATAGAATAAATTATCCGGTTTTTAAATAGACAAGCTCAGCTTAATCTCCGTGGCGCAATCGGAAGCGCCCGGCTGTCTTACCTTAATAAAGATAAGGATGAAATAAATGCTGTAGACCAAAAGATGTTTGGACGAGGCTATCTAGGAGAAAAATATTGCTAAAGAGCAGTCTGTGGTTCTTCTTACAAGGCTGTATCCGATAACCTACTCGGACGCAAGTAACTTACAAAGAACAAGAAGACCGCCGGATGGAACAGACTTACGATGATTGAGAAACTTCAGGCCTGATCCAACCCGACCACGGACAGGGTAAAGATCAATAAATACCCCACGTGTCGAACGAGAGCAATTCTAAAGACTTCTCGGAGAAATAAACCTCAAGCAAATAATCATAATTTCTCAGAAAAGGAAAATAAGATTAAAGCTCAACCCAATTTGAATTGTGCATCCAATTCAATAAAGCGATGGGAAAATTTGGATGTGACAAATGAATACATCACAATGCAATATTTACTAACAGAAAAATGTGATCCAAAGAATAGCACAATTTTTTAATAAACATCTCGTGATCTCTATTGTTGTTCAACACACTCTTGATTACACAAAGAGAGTAATAAGATAGCTCATTAATATTTAACAAAGAGCCATAGTGTATAGCTTTTGGCTTGTAATGACGAAGACAAACGCAACAACAACAACACGTAAACACAAAGACAGAGAAAAAACTCTGCAAGTTTCCTCTTGTTTTCTTTTTATCACAATGATATCCAATAAACGGAAATTATAACACTTGATAAAACAAGAGACTAAATTCTGGTAGGAGCAAACGAACTGCATGCACAGAAGCAAACCTCCCACAATTGGAAAAAGTCGGCAACACAAGAACAAATGACAGACTGCAAACTTTTACTCTGCAGCCTGTAATAATCAGAAGTCATAATACTTTGAAGCATTTTTATTCCGTGAAGACAAAACTTTTACCTTCAGTCCGACACTGTAAACATTCTGCCAAGCAGCTGTAAACACAAACGCGACGATCCGAAACACGGGACGAGAATATACGTCGCAAATGGAGGTCGTAAATCCGTAATGCGAACATTCCAAGCCGAGAAGAAACGCCCTTCCATAAAATGAGAGGCGGTTTTCTTTAGATAAAATAGCAGTGGAAGATTTAAATCGTAAAGGAGATACAGAACGATTTTTATTCCTAATGTAATTGTAGCGGATTTCCACTAGGGGTAACTCTTACCCTTAATTGCCTAAGTTCACTTTTTCGCTGCCACCATATATTACTTCAAGGTAAGTTATTTTTAGTTTTTAATCTTGTTTGCTTTAATTTACCCTAAATGTCTGACTTGGTTGATTCTCTTATTTTATTAGACTAGCTCTGTTTATTTCTTCTGTCAAGCTTGTCTGTTTACTTCTCGCTGTTTACCAGGTCTGTAACTTTGTTAACTTCGTCCATTAACTTCATCTGTTAACTTCTTCTGTTAACTTCGTCTGTTAACTTCTTCTGTTAATTTCATCTGTTCTTGGTAACGTTCGAGCTTACTCAATGGAGACGCCGCTACTAGGTAGGTTCGTATTTATTTATCTTAATATATTTTAGCTGTAGCTGGTCAAGTCCGTCTGACTGGTCGTGGTCACATGTTATTTCCAATTCTCAACTTATCTTCAAAAATCATCAATTGTCCAAACAAATTGTTCAAATTCAACATTAACAAGTCTCCAAATTTATTTACAGAATGTACAACATCTTTCTTTATGCCAGTTATTATCCTGAAGTACCATATCTCAATTTTCAGCTTCTGTTATAAAAGTTCCTAGGGTACTATTCTTACGGGTACTTTTATGTTGGTATTTGTAAATATGAAAGTTCCTGGAGTAATTTCGTACGGGGTAATATTTCCCCACCAAGATAGGCAACACTGAAATGTTCCTAAGGTTGTCCACAGTTTCGTAGTAATGGCCCCTCTCTAATTTCATAATACGATAGACTGCCCTTGTTCTGCTACATCATAATTCTTCTTGTCTCCTTAATAGCTTATATCTATAATGCCATCCTATTCAGCATTATCAACGCTGCAAACGAGTACGTACAAATCGAGGGCTGGCTTCGTCTACACGCTGATCGGGATCATGGAGTAAAGTTTGTCCTGCCTCAGTTATGCCCCTTGGGTGTGCCTAAAAATCGGGACTCATTTACGGGAAGAAAATCTGACAAAAAACGGTTAGGTTGACACCCACTTTTGTTTGCCTTTTTAAGTTGAGACCGGACCAGGGAACGTGTGTAAGAAGTTTAATTAAAATCGCTCTTACAGATTTTTCTGGAAATTGAGCCGAATTTGACCATTTTTCGACATTTTTAAGGGGTTTTCTAGGAAAAATGAAGCAAGCATGGGGAAGAATGTTCGAGTTTAAATTTTCTATAACATAGCAGTGGTATATCTTAAAATAATAGTTTCATCGTGCTCTTTCAGAAAATATATACATATAAGTAATTTGGGTTGAAGGTTTTACGACAACTGGTGGCCGAAAAACGGACCCATAGTCTATTCCATGCCGAATGAAAGAATCTCTGGAGTGCACCCTAAAGATATATTTTCCTAGAAGGTAATTCCTTGAGGGTAATTCCTTGAAGGTAATTTCTTGAGGGTAATTTCTTGAAGGTAAATCCTTGAGGGTAATTTCCTGAAGGTAAATACTCTACAAGGTAATTCTTTAATAAATTTGTACTTGCTGGATCTTAATCTTGTGTTCTTTATTTACCATGAATATTAGATAATCAGCACTTCAACTGTTTGTATGTATTTAGTATTGCTTGGAGATGTTTGCCCTTCGCCTCTCCGAGACCGAATGTCCATTTGTCATTTCTCGATCCTATTTATAGTTTTTGGTTGCTAACCAATTACGTAACGTTACTATGCCTTGAATGAAACGAGTAATTTGATTGGCTGTGGTGAAGGCCGAGTCAAAAATATGACGTCACTAGCAGCAGATTGCAGGACTTTCAACAGGGCGGCGGGAATTTGAACGCTCTTTTCTAAAAGGCATATGTCAGTTTCTATCATCAAAATAGGTATCAATTTGATCAGATAATCTGTGAATCGTATATCACTTTGAAGCATATTTCCTGAGCTTCACGTTGTTATCTCTAATTTAAATTGGAAACGCTCTGACTTTAGCCAAAGAAGGACAGATTATCCAGCCTGAAAGTGTGAGCAAATGTGCGCAGAGTGTATGTGGCGAGAACATTGACTTTTGCTACGGTTACGGCAAGAATGATTGCCAAACTACTGAAAGCTAATCATTATCGGACTAAATTGTTTCCAGCAAGGTAAGTCTAAACACTCATAGTTGTAAGATATATTATTTTTGAGTACTGAACAGTCCTAAAGTTGATAGATGTAAGATTTTCTCTAGTTCAAAATCCATGTGCTCGCCAAAACCAAGATGGCGGCTCACTGGCGATCGTAAAATCTAGCAGGGCCGATATAATTTTAAAAATCAATATATCGACAACTACTATACTCTGAAACTTTATACTTCAGGACAATATAATATAATATGTGTACTTTCATATCCTGACGGGATTTTACACAATAAAAATTATTTCAAGTATAAACTTACAATTGAACACAGGAGGGGTCCGCCAAAAACCTTCCACTTCAATAGAATTTTACCGACAGAAGCAGACGATAAAAACGTAAACAAATAGGATTGTAAAATGCGGGAATACAGGAGGGTCCAAAGGATGGCATTTGTTTACACTGTCAGATCTGTATTCCTTGCGTAAACAGTCATTTATATAAAGTCAGCTGTTCATTCGATGATGATAAACCAGAAGTATCAATTTTTGTCACATAAGAAACAGCCAGAGAATGACCAAATGACAAAGGAGTCGGCGAAGTACACGCGGTGAGATCAAATTCTTTTGTCCGACGGGGACAATGGAGTGATCCGACCGCCATGACCTGGTCATTGTCTGACTGAACAAAGAAACCGGTTTCCCCGACAATGCTATACCAGAGAAAGCTAGACTTTCAAGTACATTCTGGCTAACTCCCCATAGGACGGTCCACTACGGGAAATATTACCAGACACAGAAGAATGTGCCGGACTTTTCAATTTTAGGAGTACAAATCCAAAACGGAACCCCTATAATTTTAATGTCGTTCACTAAGACAATTTCAAAAACGCGTCTATCGACCTCCGATAGAACGAGGTTTTCAGTAGCATGCAGTAGGCAAGACCTACGTGTATAAGCATAATTTTTCCAAGTACAAGAATCCCAAAAATTCACCCATGTGTTATTTCGATAGCATAATTTATCTTTACACGCGAAACAACGTGAGTGGGCGTCAAGCGTGTCGAAACTCGCCCACACGATTGAAGGAATGGGAACAGAATACTCAGACATTATTTACGAAAGGAAATATTTCGAAAATAAACTTTGAACAACAACAACTTGTATGACAACAACAACATGTATTGCAATCAAACTCCCTGACATGCACCACTGGAGGTACAAACGAGAAAGAGGAAGAGTATACTGGGAGCTGGCTTTTATATCCAGGCTGAGCAGGAGAGCTCCCCTAAAGGGAGACTACTCTCTGGGGGTGGATAACTCCCCAGGAGAGAGTAGGGAGAGCTCCCCTGAAGGGAGATGACTCCCTGGGGAGGATAACTCCCCAGGGGAGATAACTTTTGGTTTTAAACTGGCGTTTAACGTTTGTATTGTATATCTCTGACGGAGATCAAGGCATAAATCAAAGCAGGTGTCGGTTTGGGCAATAAATATCGTCTGTAATGAACTGCCAATTTTCTCAGAAATGCTGTAGACAACCGCCGACGACAGGATGACTGAAATGACGGAAGGTGGGCAGCGAAAGGAATGTATACTGTCACTTGTTGGAGACACCTCTACCTCTACCTCTGCCACCTCTCCGACATCGTCCACGGGAAGTTGAAGACTTGGCAAAGGGACGAAAACCATCAGAAGGGGTCTCCCATTGGGTCGTCTTCTGAACTGAACCTCGGTTTGTCTTCTGGTTAGATACGGACGAGGCAAAAGCTGGGCGACAAGAAGCAGCAGCCAGAAGTCTAGACGTTCTCTCCTCCCGAATACCATGATGGATTGAATTGCGTTGTTGAACAGGAATTTGGAAGTCAACGGCTGGTGCATCAAAGTGTTCTGGGCGGAAGCCGGAACCTCGGTTAGTGTTATGCAATACTGCCTTACGCCGAGATTGAAGAAGGGAAGCATATGCGAAAGCGGAAGCCTCGATCACATAACAGTTCGTCTTGTTCAGCGTGTAAAAATATCCCCGTAGATAAGCTTGATGTGCGGGAGACAGGAGAACGGCACCCTTAGGTTGACGGATAGAAGGATCAACCATCAGATGAGATGAAGCGGACAGGAACCAGTCGGCGTACGATGTAATGCGGTGAATGGCGATGAACATCTGTTGAAGACACTCCACTTCCTTAGCCGTAAGGGTGATGGCAGCTTTGGTATTCTTCACAACTTGATCCAAATCCAAGTCCAGCATAGGAGGCTTGTCTCGAAGGACGCCGTCATGAATCCTATAAAACGAGAAACTAGGCTTCTTTAACTTGTCATGGTCCTCTAGTTGACACTTGTAAGTAGACAATAAGGACGCCCACTCCGGAGACGGTGCACCGGAAGTCGGTGCTGTAGCCGCTGGTGGTTCGGATGGGACGACAGTAGAAGCCATAGTCACGGGCTAACATCTCGAACTAAACGAAGGGCCAGTACTAGTAGGTTCAGGCATCTCAGGAACAAGAGCCATCAAAGCCGCCAACTTGTCAGGAAACGGTAAATCTCCATCATCTGGTGGAGGTGATCACTTCCGAACATGAGTGGAGGATGTCGACGAAGAACGACGATCAGGAGACACATCATGAAGATCTCGAAGAGCAGATGTAGTCTTTAAGGGAGCAAGCTGGTCCGTACCCGACACTGGGACAGGAATAGGACGCGCAGCGTTAGTAGACAACAACCGATCAAGTGGATGGCATGGCTGTGAAACATTGATCGCAGGTGGAGATCTATGCGAAGACACCCGGTGACGGGGAGATAAACGAGAACGGAAAGGAATGGATCGACGCCGAGATGGTGAAGGAGAACGTTGTGGAACCAGAGGCCGACGTAAAGGTGACCGGAAATGACGACGAGGCGAATAAGACCGGCGAACCCAAGTCGAAGATCGACGTGCTGGTGTGCGAGATCGGCATGGCTGAGAAGAAGTGGGACGCTGTGACGCACGAGAACGGTGTAAAGATGAACCGGACCGACGTGATGGTGAACGAGACCGGCGTTGATCTAAACGACCTCGACATAATGGTGAAGGAGACCGATGTTGATCTGAATGACGTCAATGTGATGGTGAACGAGACCGGCGTCGAGAAGTACCAGAACGACGAGATAGAGAACCAGACGGGCGACGTGATGTACGAGAACGTCTACGTGATGAAGGAGAACGACGATGTGGCGTACGAGAACGGCTTGGAATCACTCGACCAGCTGGAGAAGAAACCGCAGAAGTCGAAGTCCCGGAGGATGAACCTGCAGTCGTAGCCCGATGAGTTCTTTTGGACAAAGTCGGTGTATACACAACATCAGAGGACGGGTGACTGGACGCAGTAATAGCCAGAGGTGCCGAAACGGAATGCATGTCAAGGTCCGCTGTAGGCTGGGAAGAATGGCTCTTTTGTCCAGTCTCGACAACAAAAGGCTGGTCTGTACAGGTGGTCGACTTCTTCTGCTTGCCCATTGTCTTCTTTTCCTCTCTTGTCCGAGAAGCAGTGGGAGACCGTTGCGTAGCACCCGACCTGGTTGAAGGCTCGTCAAACTAGTTCTTGGCATGCTTGACCATACCGCTGGGGGCAATACCACGGGACAATGGAGACGGCTCAGGCAGGTCCTCATTGATTTTCCTGTCCGATGCGAGCACCATCTCAGCTTGTTGTCTCTCATATAACGGTAGACTCGGGTCCCCAGAGGCCAGTAAAAGAAATGCACGCCTGGCCTTCGCATAATTTGCCCAGGCCTGATCATCCCAGGACATACATTCTTAACATGTAGCTTTACGATAGCAAAGATGGCTTTTGCAAGAAAAGTAAAGTGAATGTAAGTCCAATTTTGACCAAGAACACCTACACGACTGACAGCGTTTAGAATTCCCGGGATCAGATAGTTTAGACATTGTTTTTACAATGTGTCTGCTAGTATCTAGACTCAGTTCCCTAACTCAAGGTTACACTAAATCTAACACTAAATGGAGCTCTTTCAAAACGCGTGCACCCGCGGTGGTTGCAGAGAAGAAAAAGAAAGTGGAAGTGCGTCACGGGCGCATGGGCAGAGTAACCTATAGCTGAGGCTCCAGAGGGCGAGAACTTTTAGTCTGCAATAGGATCTCCATAAGAAGATAATGGCATAACAATAGCAGGTGTAGATTTGAGCTATAAATATACAGATTATCCAATTGTCTATCAGTTTCCATGGAAGATCCATTGTTATATACAGATAGTGTTTCTAATTTCTAATCAACGAACCCATACACGAGTCTAAAACAGTTTCCACATATCAATGAATTTGAAAAGAATCTCTCGTCTTCCTAGTTTCATTGTCCGGAAATGAATTTTAAAGTTGGCCACCAGGTGGAGACACCCATGGGTAGACGTAAGCGAAATGCAATGCAAGGCGACATATCGCAGGCCCTGTGGCAAGCTAGCCACACACGAAATTTGAGAAGAATCCATTGGTTCAATTTATTGTCCGGAAATGGAATTCAGATGGCAGACCAGTGCAAGGTGCCACATGAAGGCACATGTGGATGAAACGCATTCCCAAGATGTAATGAATGTCTCCCATAAGTGCACAATGATGTGAGCTTTCAGAATATACGAGATTAATGGGGTGTGGCGAGGCTTGGTTGTGGTGACGGATTGATACCAATCAGTGTATAATGATGACATTTTGGCTTCTGTCAAAATGGATAATTGATGACCTGCACGAAGAAGGAATTATCTTTGATTTAATCGTTGTTTGATCTCTTTGTACTTTATGCACCCCTGGTAATATAGACGTCTGATCTTAGTTCTCGCGAATTCGTCTTCTGTCATGGCTTGGCTTTTTCCGACGATCGATGACAAGGGATGATGGAAATTGATGGCTGCAGGTATTCAAGCTTCATACCAGTGATTAATAAACAGTAAATGGAGTCTGGTAAATTGATCGCCTGATCGAGGCCCGGACCCATTTGGCAGCTGTGCGGATGTTTGGGGTCATACCAGTGTAGTTCATCATCTAAATTCAGCTAGAATTTGTTCCTTGTCAGGAGGTATACTAAACTATTCAGTACCATCAAACTACTCGTCCAGTAATCCATCTGAATGCATAAACATAAGACACAATTATCTATGAATGAATGGATCAGGATTTTATTCAATAGGCGTATATGTACTCAATTTTACTATTGACACGTTTATCTTGGTAAATAGGTAGGATATCATGGTTCTTACAAAATATGGAATCACTTTTCACGAAAACAGGTTTGAAAATATACATAATTTTACACTGATCACATAATTCTCAGATTTCATACACTGATTGTCTCAATCATGTCAGGAGTAATTGAACGGAGTTATTCCCCTTCTCATCACCAAAACTTTCAATCAGGGTGGTGAAAACCACTGGAATACAGCTGTTCAGATGCAAACGGAGCTCAAATCTCAGTAATTAATGATCATCTTCCCTGTGTAAAGCTTTTTCAGATGAACCATGATTAGGGATGATGAGGAGATGGCCTATACGTGGTGTGGTTGAAATTGAAAAAAATAATAAAATGTCCTATAAATAATTGTGTTTTAATGTAACGGCAAGAGAAAATATATGTACACAATATGTGAAAGTTCTAGCTCGTTTGCATTATGATTGTAGTTATGACATGAAACTGGAATCCGCAGCATGTGTTATTTCGTGAGAAATGGGTCTAACTCGAGTCATTTAAATGCACATTTAGACATGAAGGACCCCTTGGACCAAAACGCCATTTAACTTGGTGATGTGCAGTGCCAGTATAACTCCACTGCTGGAAAATCTTTTTGGTCCAAGCAGTCCTTCGTGTCTAAATGTGTTTAAATGACTCGATTTAGATCCTTTTTTCACGAAATAGCACATGCTGCGGATTTCAATTTCACATCATGGCAACAATGATAACGCAATCGAGCTAGAACTTTTACATATTGTGTACATATATTTTCTCTTGTCATTACATTAAAACAATTATTTTGAGGACATTTTATTTTTTCGATTTTAACCGCACCATGTATAGGCCAAAATCCTGCCTTATCGTACCATCTCCTTTGCCAAGTTTTATATCAAATCTATCATAATAATCATGTTCATAGATATTACAGCTTACTATACATGGCTCATGCAAAAGAAGTTTGGAAATTTTGCTAAGCCACCAAAATTTCCAAATACAGAAATTATAAGTATTGGAACGTTAAGAATTATAAAACTAATGTTGTCCTTGTCTCTTCTACAAAATCATGGGAACAAACATCAGCATTTACATGTACTAGTATGCAATATTTTTTGCTCAAGGCTGTTCCATTTAAAAAGGTATGGGAGGGGCGGAAGGCAGCTTTGAATTACACCCCACCACCCATAGAAATTTTACTGGCCTTTCCAATGTTGTAACATGGATTGAAGGGAATTTCCTCCCATGACCCATAGAATAATATCTTGAGTGCCTTCCTCCCCTCCCATACCTTTTTAAATGGAACAGCCCTACACTGGTTTAAGCAGAAAAGAATTTTAACTTTAAGCTACAAGTGTTTCCGACAAAAAACATGATCAAATTCATGGTATTTACCAACCCATCAGCAAACAAGAGCCAAAATTGGATTCAATATAAACCCGCAAAACAATTTGACCTCAATTTTGATACATAACATATGTCCCGGTGCCATGACACTATATGTATCCGCTGACAAAAAAAATGTGATTTTTTTAATGATATCCTGATTTTTGGGTAACTTTGACTGTCGACCTCAACTTTGGTTGTCTCCGCCTAGTATCTACTGACAAAATATTCAATATTTAATGACTTCCTGATTCTGGGGTCACAGAGAACCTTGACCTCAATTTTGGTACATGGCACATTGTCTCCAGCTAATGTATCTACTGACACATTTATTTTTTTAAAATTATTTTTGGGTCACAGACTTTTGACTTTGATTTGAAGTTTGGTATGTGACACATATTTTCCCCCTAATGAATCCAGTCACACAGAAATGAGCAATTTCCAATGATTTCTAGATTTTTAGGACACATTGACCTTTGAACTCTAATTGTTGCAAACCTTTAATTTTGGTATGCAACACATTGTCTTCACATAGTGTATGCGCTCGCAAAAATTTGGAACTGTATTTAGAAAACAGTCCGAGATGTAGACCAGATTTGAACAGATGGACAGAAATCACCATCACATATTAATATGTCCGCCTTTTGGGCGAGTGTATAAAAATAACTGTTTGCTGCGTCACAACTATCACAAAGATTATTCTGCTACCTTTTCAATTGTATCCACTTTATATATTCTCAGATAAATTGCCCATCTACCACACCTTGGGCTACAACAACTCTAAATACTTTACTATACATCCAGTTCACAATCATGACAAGCACCTTGAACAGGGGCAACCAGCGCCACCTATCGGGCAATCCAATTGGTAGGTAACAGAAAACTACGGTAACTGTATAAACTAAAACCAATATTTACAAGAATATCACATAAGAACAAAATTTGATGGAATGACTCGGTCTACAAAATCAACTCATACGGTATTACAATTCATAAATACAGTCTGCCTGATTATCTTGCAGTGGATACCGTACATCACATTATATCATCTCATTCCTTCCCATGAAGCCGACTTCATTTAAGCATACATATTTTTGATAATACATTATTTTTTTCAGTTGATTGTTGGACAGTAACTCGCTGGAATGGGATTCAAATGAAATCTACCGAATAAATCCTCCTTAAACAGGAGCAATCTTGGTGCATGCATGTATCACATAAGCTCAAATTTTAAACATCTTCTTGGTGAATAAGAGTCCATGAACGTTATTCACGATCAAAGGCTAGAAGTTAATTTTCATTAATCTAGAATTACAGGCAGCTTAGCTTTCTAAAAATATTCGTTGGAATTCCTCTCTCTGCATCCTGTTTTCTGAAACGTCCTCGTAGGACGGAAATGGGGAAAATCGTATTTGATTTTAGTGTGAGGAAGTTTGACTCCAATTTTAATATGTGGCGATGCACCATGATTGTTGTTTACCATGTTTACCCTCATGGGGGTGAGGTGGGGTGGGAATCACTATTAATTTTGAGCATTAATGGTTGATATGCCATAGTTAATTCTGAAATTTGATAAATTAATTCTCTGCAAAATGAGATTATTTCATCAAGTAACATCCTACTTCACTGCAATATTGCAGGATACATTTTCAAAACATATTTGTTGCTTAACAAAAAAAAATCCAGCTTAATCAATGATTCACACAATATAAATGTTAAATTGACATGATCAACATGTTTTGGGGATATGCAATACTTGATCAAATAACTTACAGCCACTATATACACATATAAAAGAAACAATCAGATAAAGCTGGAGCATCTTTATGTTTGCATCTTTAAAATTTTCTTATCATGTCAGCAAATATGTCTTTGGTTGACCATCAGTACAGAGAAGAAATAAAGATTATCTGAGCTTTTCTTATTTTATTTTTTTTATGATCAGTCCATGGTCTCGCCCCAGATATTCAGAAAAATACCTCCAACAATCTGACCGGTCAACAGGAAAATGAAAGGTTCCCCACTGTGACTGGCTAATATGGTTCCATGCAAAACCCAGATCTGACAGGGTGGAAGAGGATTTTTTAACAATTTTGACATTATTAGGTTATATTGGCAAAGATATGTGAAATTTTACCTGAAACAAAACCATTAGGTTATATTGGCAAAGATATGTGAAATTGTACCTGAAACAAAACCAAAAATAATGAATTTGGGCTTTTAGCACTTGTAATTTGTCAATTCCACTGTTATACCAGTATGATTTCAATAGCAATATACAGGTAGAGCAAATATAAAATACACAGAACATTGCACCAATTGGTTGTAAAAATCTGGGGGGTACAATAACATCGATATAGATACATGTATAAAACAAGATATATATATATTTATATATGTATGTATGAATATATAGATCTATCAGGCAGAAACACACAATGAAATACAATTTGCATACACATTATACAATAGCTTTTAACTACCAAATTCATACAAAATATTACAGCTGCAAAAATACATCATATGATATGAAACGATGGATTCAACGTTTAAAAAATATATGCTAAGCAGATATGTACAAAATGTATGTGATAAAAATACCAGAATGAACGCTTGAGGTCAAAATCACTGGAGACAGGGTCATAAATTAAGAGGGTCAATGTTGATCAACTTCAGGTAATGGAGAACCACAAAGAAGTGTAAGAAAGAAATCTGTTTTTCTCGTGACAAGTGTAGATTTCCGTATTCATTCCGAGCTTCTCATTTATTACTCTTTTCTGGGGTTTGAATGAGGAAGAAACAAAATCAGTTTTTTCTTCTTCTAATGTCATAATGTGTTGTTGCATTCCCAATCAGCATAAAACCACTTATTATGATTATGCTTGTGATTGGCATCCAATTTCAATTTTTTTAATTGACATAATTTTGATCCCCCAAGAAAACCGTTTCAATGAGTGGAACCAAAATCTCAAAACTCTTCCATTTTCCATAATTTCAGTAAATGAGCAGGATGTACTTTCCATGACACAAGTTGCAAGCAGTGCCAAAATGATAATGGCCATGATCTAGACAGTAAAGACGACTTGATTTACTGACAAAATAAAACAATACTTGAACATTTAATCGTCGATTGGCTCAAATGAATAATCAAAAGATAGCTCCACTCTCTGTCTTATTTTCATGGAAATTCACAAAATTTTGCTTCGCATGAAAATCCACATTTTCGCTAAAGTTTCACACCCCTGTCCTTCTTTCAGACCTCTCACGTGACATCCCAGACTTGATCCAAAAAAATGATTTCTGGTAAAACACTCATTCTTTTCAAGTATTGTGGCACGTTACCAAAAGATAGTCAACACTGACCCTCTCAGCATTGCAATAATTTGCATACACACAAGGCTTCAACACAATTTAGTTAAGAATTTGGTGAAAAGTTTCTGTAAGCTCGAGGAGTGAGCCATTGTCTTTCTAACCTCGTCACATGATCTCCACATTGATGCCTTCATCATCTGTAAAAGAGAACAGAGAAAAATAAATTTAGCATGGATTTAACAATTTTTGTGGTTCATTTAGCTAGTGATTAAAATAGAGTTCATGACAATATGACTAAATTGTTACAATCAAGTATGCTACGCAAACTTTTGTTAATATTTTCTTATGACAAACATGCATGAATTGTGCCAGATAAAGTCATACCCGCATGCATACTACAGATTTATAGTGAGAAACTAAACATTACCTCTGCATTACAAATCATGCAATTCCACAAATATCAAATTTGATCAGAAGCCATGTAATAATCCGAGATATTCTCAAATGTAACCATTTCCCATTTCACAAGAGCTGCCAGAGTCCAAGAGGTTTTCAGAAAATAGAACATTCCACATTTAGCATGTCTAATAGGGTACAGCACAAGATTCGTAGTTTTCACCTCTATTCCAAACTGAGGTGAACTCCATGGGTGCCCCAGTTAGTCGCCTCTTACAACAAGCTCTATGAGGGACCCTGAGGCCTATTCTTACCATGACCTGGAGTGTGCACGACGACACCCCAGGTCAATCCCTGGGAGCCCCACGGGGCATAGCTAGCAGGTCCCCCACCAGGCAGCCGGTCTGAAGGGCATGTTACCATCACTACTACAATGTTTTTACAGCAATGGCACTGCATGACAACTGCAGCATCCGATTTGGAAGCTGATAGGAGTTAGATTAGGGCCTAGTTGTCCAAGATCATTCAGGACGATATTACGTTGTCCCTTATTGTGCTCACAAGAAAATATGGCTGCTGTTTATATATTGACATCTGTGACATTTGAAAATATAGGTCAAGGTCAAGCTAGAAGCCTCCATAAAGCAGCAATGAGAGAATATCCAGTCTCCAGCTACCTCTGTTCTTGAGATGTTATATTCACAATTCTATTTGACTGTGGATATAGGTCATGCTTGCAAGTCAGCATTGTGCCAAAGATAATAATATTCTTGGTAAAGCTGTCCCTAAAATATTATGTTCACTGTAGGCAAATTATATCACTATTCACATTTTGACCTCTGTGGAAGATAGGCCAATAAAAAGTTATGGGTAGGGCATATTTTGGTGGGTGGGTAAAGTTTTGCCAAACCAGAATATTTTTAAGGAAGGCCTGAAATATTAATGCCTATACTCCCCATTACAGCTAGACGAGTTACCTCCCTTTAATGTGCCATTGAGTAACACAAAAGATACAACTACGAAAAAGAATGGGGCGTACTTTTATCATTTTATAAAAATATTACCCAAAAGTATGGCCAAAAAAATTGATTGAATCTGGTGTGTGGAAAATATCCACTTTTTTATAAAAACCACAGAGTGGATTCTTACTGCAAACTTCAATCATGGCTAACATTTTTGTAGTGAGTGAGTGAATATGATTTAACGTCGCTTTCAACACTATTTCAGTCATATCACCACGTTTGGTTCACACGGGTAGGGTCCCCGACATTTTAACCCTACAGAAGGGGTCCTATTCCTTTTCACATTCAGAAACCACACGGGTGCCCCAGTTAGTCACCTCTTACGACAAGCTCTCTGAGGGCTGAGACCTATTCTTACCATGACCTGGAGTGTGCACAATGACACCCCAGGTCAATCTCCCGGAGCCCCACGGGGCTTGTTTTAGTCAGAATGTGTATTTATCCCCAATACAATACCCATGGTGTTGATGTTATTAGTGAAAGGCTACCACCACGGACTCTTGTATATCATGTACAAGCACAATATGAACAGGCAAATTATTCTAACCAGCAACCACAGCAAGGATTAACGAAAAGAAAAGTTCAAATTAGTTTATGAACATATGATATGATGGAAAAATGGAGATGAGACAATGTGAATGAAAGTGTGACAGAAGCTGTAATTGTTTCATGGGCCCAAAATTCATCAGCTGTTAAGATTCCGGTGGCTGTGCAAATCAGTTGCAGAAAATCGGTTACAGTCCATTTATTGATATATTTCTGCCATATATATGTTGTATTGTTACATGTAGCTTGGCTATCATTCAATATTAATGTGCAATAACAACTTTGGACTGAGCTGACCTTAGAAAAAAGGTCAAAGTCAACTTCAACGAGTAGACTTGCATCTGTGGTGTCAATCTAGAAAAGCTTGTTCTAAACCTTCAAGATATACTGTGCTGTTCTTGATATAGGTCAAGGTTAGTCATGATCAATAAGATTCTGGTCAATGAGCATACAATTCTGTAGTGTGAATTTAAAAATGATAGCTCTAGTAATGTTTCTCGAGATGTGCCAACAGCATTGAATCTACACATAACATTATTTGACCTTCAGAAACAGGTCAATCATATTAAATAGGCTACTGGTACATCACTATCTGCATATGTAGTATGAATTTGGGAAGATTGGCAATGATCCTTCAAGGTATTGGGGTAACAGCATTAAATCTACTTTTAACATATAATTTCACCTCAAAAATATAGATCAAGTTCAGTCATATTAAATAAGTTTCTTGCCAACAGATACAGCTATGATTAAATTTAGGAAGCTTAGGTAATTGGGTTAACAACACGGAAATACCTTATATGTATAAGATGAGGCAGACAATATGGATGAAGAACAGTAATTTTCAATGATCACACTCCAAAATCTTCAGGCAAGCCAGCTTATACAATTATATTACATACTGTTTTAGACTCCCACACGGGATTTTCAATAATACAAACTCTGAGCTTCCAACTCCATGTAAATGCAAGGGAAAGGGTCGGACGCTTGTACATTAGATTGTGTTTATGTGAAGAAGTTCAGAATTTGTAGCTTTATATACTGCTAAATGATGTAACAGTTATTTTCCAGTCAAATTAACCACGGTTTATTTATTTCATGACAACAATTATCTTGGTGTGTATTATTACGCAAATGAGGTACAAAATTTATTTTAATACTATCTGACGCAAATATAAATATCCGGCGGACTTTTTCAATTTATTCTTGTCTTTAGTAACAATCAGCTTTGTGAAAATGTTGAAGTGGGGAGGGGTGGGGGGATGAATATAGAATTGAAATGAATTTATATAAATATATTACACTTTTGGTTTTTATTTTGGGCACATCTCTAATTTAAGTAAAACATTATTCATGTATGGGGTGTCAACTGAAGCCCTGGCTTGTTTGAAGCAAGTCTGTATACAGATACATGGTGGGAGTTAATTGGCACAGCAAAGCTGTTACATTCTGATAACTATATGACCGTGGTGACTTACAAAGAACCCATGAGTTCAGATAAATCTGGGAAAACAGAATTTTAGTCAATCTTAAATTTGATGAGTGTCATTTATTACATTTCAAACCCAAAAGTGTTATGTACAATAAATATAACATGGAGGCAATGCAAATAACGCCGGGGACACAAGATTAAACTTTCTTTGACGAATGCCACTGAATTTAAGGATGTCTGTTGTGAGATTGCTTCTCGACACAACAGTCTAGCATTAATTTGGTCACACTTGTCAAAGAACATTTGGTCATGTGTCCTCCGGTTTGATGTGTAATATATGTACAAAAAAATAAATTAGTTGCCATGTACAATGAAGCTGTGTGGAACAATTAAGCCAAAAATAAGGGAACAGATAAACTAGTGAAATCCACCATGGTGGAAAGTAACATTAAATTTCAGGAATTGAGTTTCTACCTTCAACTTCCACGGGACAGAGGGGTAATGTGTCTTTCTTGTCTGCATGGAAATGAATGATGCAATGGTATGAAGATTAGAGATGAGTCAGACGAGGACATCAATAGTTGGACATGCTGGGAGAGATTGAGCATGGAAATACTGAGATTGTACACTGATGGGACTGGAGACTCCATACAAATTGGATGTGGTATATACAGCAGCTCGATAAATAGCTGTGTTCACTAATTAATTTATTTCAATACAGCTATGGTTGCTTTGGACAATGCCTTCTGCAAACCTCTTTGAGGGCACATGTGTTTCTCATGGGCTCATGTGTGTCGCCCGGATTTCTTGTGTGTCGCTGGGAGGGGACTCCTCCCTCCAATGCAATGCCCATTCACTCTTGATGGTGTTTCTAATCCCAGACAGTATAATAATCTCAGATGAAATGTCATGAATGTGTGACTAAAGAGTTCAGAATACAGAAATGCCTTTAAAAGACTGTATTAGCAGAGACATCAGTATGCATGCATGTTTATATAGAAGACAAAGATTGGAAACACAAACTGATAACATGAGAGTACCTGCTAATGTTAGAAAATAGTTTGTCAAATAAGAAAATGTCAGACCATGTCTGAAACATTCTATACACAGTGAACAATTAATTTTATGGAGTTTCAATATAGGAAAAGCATTGCTCATTCATTTAGAAGATATTTTCAAATTGATTATTGGAACAATTTCTATAATGATGATTACGACTAATTTCAGGAAGATAAAAGGAATGAAGAGAGTTGTAAGATGTCCGTACCGTCAAAGCCGACATTATCATGGACTTGATTACAGTAGATGGGTTCATCATCCAATCCCTGCAGAACGCTCAGTAAACACTGATGTATACATATGTACTGTTGCTGGAAAACAAAACCAACAAAATGAAACATTATTAACTGCATGTAATTTAAGAAACAATGGTTATTTAATGCATTATTAGAAGTGGACAATTTTATAAATTTTAGGGTGCGAGCGCACATCTATGAAAACATTATTTCTATTCTATCAACAAAGATTAGAAGAAAAGGTTGAAAAATAGTTCAACGTTTCTCCCCAATTTGCCACGTTTGTTGAAACATCCCTCCGCATGCCATTTGACAATTTTCCAAATTCAATGGATGAGTTTATGTGGTCTCTTTGGGGAGTGATTCTGCCACCAGACTCTGTGAAACATACACTGATATAGGTCTATTTGTGTCGCTTTGTTAATCAATTTCAAGATGGAAACAACGTTCAAAGATGAGATAGAAATTATCTTGTAATTTAGTTGTTGTTTATTAGATTGTATGGAAGCAGATCGCATATCTGACCATTCCTCACCCGCCTTGTAAAATAGGATCTCCCAAATGAACACCTGCACTTGACACATGTACATTTCACACAACCGTGCTAAAACACTCCAGATAAATGTACAGTTAACAATTTGTTATTTAACATGTTCCTAAGGTAAAGTGAATCTAGTGCTACATTGAATGCTGAGCTGAGAGTTTGTATTTTGGAAGTGTATGCTATCCTGGTTGTATTGAATGCTGAGCTGACATTCTGTATTTGGAAGAGTACGCAATTCTGGTTGTATTGAATGTTGATCTGACAGTCTGTATTTGGAAGTGTATGCTATCCTGGTTCTATTGAATGCCAAGCTGACAGTCTGTATTTGAAAGTGTATTCTATCCTGGTTGTATTGAATGCGGAGCTGACAGTCTGTATTCTGGAAGTGTATGTTATCCTGGTTGTATTGAATGTTGATCTGACAGTCTGTATTTGGAAGTGTATGTTATACTGGTTCTATTGGATGCCGAGTTGACAGTCTGGATTTGAAAGTGTATGCTATCCTGGTTCTTGAACGCTGAGTTGACTTCTATTGAATGCTGAGTAGACAGTCTGTATTTTGGAAGTGTATGTTATCCTGGTTTTATTGAATGTTGAGTCGGCAGTCTGTATTTGGAAGTGTATGCTATCCTGGTTCTATTGAATGCTGAGTTGACAGTCTGTATTTTGGAAGTGTATGCTATCCTGGTTCTATTGAATGCTGAGTTGACAGTCTGTATTTGGAAGTGTATGCTATCCTGGTTCTATTGAATGCTGAGTTGACAGTCTGTATTTTGGAAGTGTATGCTATCCTGGTTCTATTGAATGCTGAGTAGACAGTCTGTATTTGGAAGTGTATGCTATCCTGGTTCTATTGAATGCTGAGTTGACAGTCTGTATTTTGGAAGTGTATGCTATCCTGGTTCTATTGAATGCTGAGTTGACAGTCTGTATTTTGGAAGTGTATGCTATCCTGGTTCTATTGAATGCTGAGTTGACAGTCTGTATTCTGGAAGTGTATGCTATCCTGGTTCTATTGAATGCTGAGTAGACAGTCTGTATTTTGGAAGTGTATGCTATCCTGGTTCTATTGAATGTCGAGTTGACAGTCTGTATTTTGGAAGTGTATGCTATCCTGGTTCTATTGAATGCTGAGTTGACAGTCTGTATTTGGAAGTGTATGCTATCCTGGTTCTATTGAATGCCGAGTTGACAGTCTGTATTTTGGAAGTGTATGCTATCCTGGTTCTATTGAATGCTGAGTTGACAGTCTGTATTTTGGAAGTGTATGCTATGGTGGTTCTATTGAATGCCGAGGTGACAGTCTGTATTTTGGAAGTGTATGCTATCCTGGTTCTATTGAATGCGGAGTTGACAGTCTGTATTTTGGAAGTGTATGCTATGGTGGTTCTATTGAATGCTGAGTTGACAGTCTGTATTTTGGAAGTGTATGCTATCCTGGTTCTTTTGAATGCTGAGTAGACAGTCTGTATTTGGAAGTGTATGCTATCCTGGTTCTATTGAATGCTGAGTTGACAGTCTGTATTTTGGAAGTGTATGCTATCCTGGTTCTATTGAATGCTGAGTTGACAGTCTGTATTTGAAAGTGTATGCTATGCTGGTTCTATTGAATGCTGAGTTGACAGTCTGTATTTTGGAAGTGTATGCTATCCTGGTTCTATTGAATGCTGAGTTGACAGTCTGTATTTGAAAGTGTATGCTATCCTGGTTCTATTGAATGCCGAGGTGACAGTCTGTATTTTGGAAGTGTAAGCTATCCTGGTTCTTTTGAATGCTGAGTAGACAGTCTGTATTGGAAGTGCTATGCTGTTCTATTGAATGCTGAGTTGACGGTCTGTATTTTGGAAGTGTATGCTATCCTGGTTCTATTGAATGCCGAGTTGACAGTCTGTATTTGAAAGTGTATGCTATCCTGGTTCTATTGAATGCCGAGTTGACAGTCTGTATTTGCAAGTGTATGCTATGCTGGTTCTATTGAATGCCGAGTTGATAGTCTGTATTTTGGAAGTGTATGCTATCCTGGTTCTATTGAATGCCGAGTTGACAGTCTGTATTTGGAAGTGTATGCTATCCTGGTAATATTGAATGCCGAGTTGACAGTCTGTATTTTGGAAGTGTATGCTATCCTGGTTCTATTGAATGCTGAGTTGACAGTCTGTATTTGGAAGTGTATGCTATCCTGGTAATATTGAATGCCGAGTTGACAGTCTGTATTTTGGAAGTGTATGCTATCCTGGTTCTATTGAATGCTGAGTTGACAGTCTGTATTTCGGAAGTGTATGCTATCCTGGTTCTACTGAATGCCGAGCTGACAGTCTGTATTTTGGAAGTGTATGCTATCCTGGTTCTACTGAATGCTGAGACAGTCTGTATTTCGGAAGTGTATGCTATCCTGGTTCTACTGAATGCCGAGCTGACAGTCTGTATTTTGGAATTGTATGCTATCCTGGTTCTATTGAAAGTTGAGCTGATAGTCACTTACCTCTGTTTGTACCATCCAGACTCTATGACGTCTCATCTCATGTACAACATTATATATATCCACCCAATCATTCTGTTTGATATGCTGTAAGATTCTGTCTAAGGCTATGAATGTTCCAGATCTCCCTACACCCGCACTGAAAATAGAGTCATCATAATATTGTATATATATCACTACCCTCACGGAAATAGGGCGCAATTAGGGCGCATTTAAGGCGCAAATAGGGCGCATGAGTTGAGACAGCTAGGGCGCAGTTGGGGCGCAATTGGGGCGCGCGCCCTATTTGCGCCCTCAATTTTGCCATTAGACTCAATATGGCTAGGGCGCAAATTAGGGCGCGTTCCAAATATGTTAATTGCGCCTTATATGCGCCCTATTAGAGAATAGGGCGCAGTTGGGGCGCAATCTCAGGGCGCAGAGAGGGCGCAATTAGGGCGCAGTTGGGGCGCGATTAGGGCGCACTCTCAGAATAATAGCATGAATGTTGTACTGGTAGGGCGCAGTTAGGGCGCATTTGGGGTGCAGTTAGGGCGCAATTAGAGCGCAGTTAGGGCGCAGTTGGGGCGCAGTTAGGGAATAGAACAGTATACATGTACATAAATTGAAGATTTAAGGTGAAAGATTATTATTGGCATCTACCTAGTCTAAATAAATCTAATTTTACTCTGCAGGTACATATTATCTTCATCTACAATGTGCATTCATGGTTAGAATTACATTTATAAGAGAATATATATGTGCATGTACTATGGTCAGCTGTTGTGGAATTGGTACATTAGGTCATCTGATACTTTCGCTCACTTTTTCTTGAGTTTTTTTCTTCAAATTACTTCTACACACATCTGAAACCCTTTACATTATCCACTATCCACAAAACAGAGATAATTACTCACCAAAATCTTGTTAAATGGGCATGAAATCTTCAAATTCAAAATGGTTCTTTGAAAACCAATATGTCTGCCTTTCTTTTGTTAATATCAGCCAATGAGATAAAGGTCATGTGACAGTTTTGACTAATCAGATAACATGCTATTGTGCAGTTATTAGGGCGTAGATAGGGCGCGATTAGGGCGCAGTTGGGGCGCAATTAGGGCACACTCTGAGAATAATAGCATGAATGATGTACATGTACTGGTTGGGCGCAGTCGGGGCGCAGATTAGAAGCAATTTCTTTTTCAAGTAAAAGTCTGATTTTTTTTATTGAAAAAATGTTATTAAAATTAAGTATTAAAGTCCAAATTTCACATTAATGAATTTATAGCCCAGAATAGTGAATAAAGCAGACAGTCTGAATTTTTGGGAAAAACTTTTTTTATTAAGACATGCATGCACATGTCTTTAAAATGACACACATGTATGCATATAGCTAAATGAATGTTGGTGAAAAAAAGTCCAGAAGGCACAAGTATACATGTAGGGTTCACTCTGAATTTTAGATAAAATGGTTATGTCCAGAGGGTGCATTTAGGGCGCAGTCTGAGTTCTCGAAAAAGTAGTTATGTCCACAGGGCGCAGATAGGGCGCAATCTGAAGTTTGGAGAAAACATCTATGTCCACAGGGCGCAAGTAGGGCGCAGTCTGAATATCAACGAAAATTTCAAACTAAATAAGGTGCAGTTAGGGCGCGCGCCCTATCTCTAGCTTCTAGGGCGCATTCCTGAAGGGCGCAATTAGGGCGCAGCAGGGTGGATGGGATGAAGAAATAGGGCGCAATTAGGGCGCAGTAGATAGACAGGGCCAAGTAGGGCGCAGATGAGGGTGAGGGTGAGGGTATCTCTGCACAAAACCATACAAACACTTTACTGTATAAAACAGAGGTGTTGTGCTAAGATTGCAACAAAGTGGAACATTTTTTTTTTCATGGCACAATGCAATTCAAGATTTTGATCCTAACAATATATTCTCACCATTCAAAACCCTTGTATTTGTATTTCATTGATTCAATATTCATTTTATATGTTCTCTTGCTTTTGAAGATATGGCCTCCAGCTATATCCCTATGGTATTTGAAAGAAAGTACATCAATGCGTCAATACCGCAGTAACTTTTTCACCTTAGGAACTGTTGATTGGTTGAATGACAGGTTAATTATAATTTAAACCTAGAGTGACCAAGACATTGATCTTAACTGACCAATAACCTGGCTTGAGCAGATGACTGAAAAAGGAAAAGGTTCCTTAGTGCCTATATTATGTTCCAACATTTCTTGTGATTGTTTATTCAATTCAACTTACCTGCAATGTACCAATATTGGACCACCCTCCGATGTAAATTTCCCCCGTGCTGTGTTGACAAATTTGACGAGGGAATTTGGTCGCTCCGGTACCCCGAAGTCTGGCCATGCTGTATAGTGGAAATGACGCACTTTTCTAGAGTTGTCTCCCTGTGAGTGTAGTAAAAATTTAAGTAGAATGAGCAGGAGAATTTAGAATACGGTAGGTTCCAAAAAATGCCTCAAGTTCTAATTTTATATTATCTAAAACTTTTAAATGTTCACACAGATATAGCAGCCAAAAGAGAAATCCTTCCCTCCTTGGGGTAGAGGGGGATATTTCTTGGGGGGGGGGGATATATATTGCGAGGGGGATATATATCTGACAGTAGTTTTCACTACAGGACAGATAATTGGAAAAGACTATCACAAAACATTAAATGTACAAGTTCAGTCAGGACTGGAAATTCCTTGAAATATTTTATGGTCGTCAGGACAAGTGTATGTAACAGTGGGAACCTTGCCGATATGAGGCAATTAAATAAAGCATTCCAGACTTTAAAGTATTTCATTGACATATAATCCTTATACACTGCCCGGTGTCCTTGATATACTTACAAGGACAGTATTCATGGTATTGGAGAACAGGAAGAGAAAACTCTCAGAATCAGGTAATTTCATGCCATCATGGCTGCCCAACATCACTCACAGGTGATGTCAAGTGATGGCCCTGAAATCTGGGGTAACAATTTAATTCAACAGAAATGTAGCGGTCATGATTGGTCAGGATTATCTCGGTTAACCATGTGACATACCAACGAGACTCTGAATTCCGTGACAGTCCAGTCAGGAAACTTGGTCTCATTCAGTATGGCTACTTGTAGATCTCCATAGAACATGGTCTCTGAATTGGGAGGCCAATAATGGTCACACTTCTCCTGTAAATACCAAACATAAAGGAACAATGTAAATATAGAAATATTTCCATAGATTTGTATATATATATATTGGCCTAACATGCAATCCTGAAACGTATCACCCCCATCAGAGGATATGGTACATACCGTGATGTTTTAAACCATCATGTCTGTATATATGAAGAGAGGCTGTCTCATTATGATTTGCAGGGGTTTATAAGAAATGTCAGGTGCTTATATACAGGCTTGAACATACAGAGTACACCCATGTATCCGGTAATCCCTCTAATAACTCAATCACAGGAAGTGAAATTTCCCACCATAGAATCAGGGGTTGATGAAATTTGTGGAACAGGAAGTTAACCAAATGGTCCAAAAATCATTGGGGCTCAAATTTATTAGAAAGACCCATTTAATTCTGTCCACAATATTGGGAATGATTAAATTTTAATAGAGCGATAGAATTTTTGGATGATTTACACTTGCCCCTCATTATAAAATGTTTCATTGTAAAGCAGGTTTCAGTATGTCCCCGAGTATGTAGGTGTAATATGTACCGGGTTTTTTTGAAGACACTTTTCCTTTATCGAACTCAATTTTTGAAATTAAATTAAGTTCGAAGGCAAGGGAAATGTCGAATTTACGGTCGATTTTATATCCTTCGATGAATAAATTTTCAAATAGAGATGGCAAGGACGCATTTTATGGATAATCAAGTAGTTATAAATCGACAGGCATGGTGGTATGCATATGTGAGTTAGCTATTGTGACCGCCGACTTCGATTCACTCAAGACGGGTTTCTTGAAAATTAACAACAAGATGATTTGCTAGAGAATTTGTCATTACAGTCCAACATTTTTATTTGGTAACTCGACTTATCTCTTGAAAAACTAAATTTTTATTCAGTATAACTCAATTTGGCGCGCATCTTCCCCTCGATTAAAAAACTCAATTTTTTGGGTCAAAACTCAATTTCAAAATTTTTCAAAACCTCAATTTGCAATAGTTTTTCATCGGGGTTACCCCGATGAAAAAGTGTCTAACAAAAACCCCTGATGTAGGCTGTAATTACGAAGACTCGCTTTTATGCCACTCACATGTAGTGTGGTCAATATTTTGTCTTCTAACTTCAGCATTATAATGAGGGCCAAGTGTACTTCAAACCATATCAGACAGCATATACATGTAGTACACTACAGGATATTCGTGTATAAATCACACTGGAAGTTAATCAACTTTGTGAATTTTTCTCCAAAACTTTTTCATGTAAAATGTTACCTGCTCAGGCTCCGGCCACACCAATTTACTTTTTTGTTTCAGTGGCGAATTATATTTTTTACAAGATTGGAGGTGATAATATTTTAATATTATGGACAGAGTCCGACGAGCGGAACTTCATCTACCCACAGAAGGCAAGGGGCGAAATTCATATGTCCAGTTTTATTTTCATTTCGCTTCCAACCTTGAAAAAAACAAATCCACCCGTCAAACAAAATATAACATTGTCATGGCCTCAGTGCTATTTAAAATTGTTCGTGAGATGAGCTAATTGCTGATCAAAGTTGACCTAGTACGTGCTAGGTTAGGTACTATTCTCTCACTTACTCTGCCCTTCTCCATACAGCGAGTTAGCATCACTATATTACAGGCGTTCTGTTCCCATAGTAACCTCCAGAAGTCATCTCGTGTTGAGGGTAATGGCCCTTGTGTCACTATATACTCCCTTCTCGAGTTGAAACCCTGGGAAACACAGAATGTGGAAAACATATGTTATGAGATATTTGAAATCAAATATTCTTCAAATAGTTTGTCCACATGACACTGAAATATATTAACTCTGAGCAAAAACGTGAAAAGAAATCTGACAAGCAAGTTGACAGAGAATGTAACGTAACCATTTCTGCAGATTTATTTTCACATGACAGGAATTGTTCAACTATACATGCAGACGAATTGTTCAGGGAAAAAATTTGAATTATATTGATCTGTATCAACATCCCCCATTATATGAATAGTCGCTTCTACTGAATAATTGCTCCAATATGTATCAACATCCCCCATTATATGAATAGTCACTTCTACTGAATAATTGCTCCAATCTGTATCAACATCCCCCATTATATGAATAGTCGCTTCTACTGAATAATTGCTCCAATCTGTATCAACATCCCCCATTATATGAATAGTCACTTCTACTGAATAATTGCTCCAATCTGTATCAACATCCCCCATTATATGAATAGTCGCTTCTACTGAATAATTGCTCCAATCTGTATCAACATCCCCCATTATATGAATAGTCGCTTCTACTGAATAATTGCTCCAATCTGTATCAACATCCCCCATTATATGAATAGTCACTTCTACTGAATAATTGCTCCAATCTGTATCAACATCCCCCATTATATGAATAGTCACTTCTACTGAATAATTGCTCCAATCTGTATCAACATCCCCCATTATATGAATAGTCGCTTCTACTGAATAATTGCTCCAATCTGTATCAACATCCCCCATTATATGAATAGTCACTTCTACTGAATAATTGCTCCAATCTGTATCAACATCCCCCATTATATGAATAGTCGCTTCTACTGAATAATTGCTCCAATCTGTATCAACATCCCCCATTATATGAATAGTCGCTTCTACTGAATAATTGCTCCAATCTGTATCAACATCCCCCATTATATGAATAGTCGCTTCTATTGAATAATTGCTCCAATCTGTATCAACATCCTCCATTATATGAATAGTCACTTCTACTGTATAATTGCTCCAATCTGTATCAACATCCCCCATTATATGAAGTCGCTTCTACTGAATAATTGCTCCAATCTGTATCAACACCCCCATTATATGAATAGTCACTTCTACTGAATAATTGCTCCAATCTGTATCAACATCCCCCATTATATGAATAGTCGCTTCTACTGTATAATTGCTCCAATCTGTATCAACATCCCCCATTATATGAATAGTCGCTTCTACTGTATAATTGCTCCAATCTGTATCAACATCCCCCATTATATGAATAGTCACTTCTACTGAATAATTGCTCCAATCTGTATCAACATCCCCCATTATATGAATAGTCGCTTCTACTGTATAATTGCTCCAATCTATATCAACATCCCCCATTATATGAATAGTCACTTCTACTGAATAATTGCTCCAATCTGTATCAACATCCCCCATTATATGAATAGTCGCTTCTACTGAATAATTGCTCCAATCTGTATCAACATCCCCATTATATGAATAGTCGCTTCTACTGAATAATTGCTCCAATCTGTATCAACATCCCCCATTATATGAATAGTCGCTTCTACTGAATAATTGCTCCAATCTGTATCAACATCCCCCATTATATGAATAGTCACTTCTACTGAATAATTGCTCCAATCTGTATCAACATCCCCCATTATATGAATAGTCGCTTCTACTGAATAATTGCTCCAATCTGTATCAACATCCCCCATTATATGAATAGTCGCTTCTACTGAATAATTGCTCCAATCTGTATCAACATCCCCCATTATATGAATAGTCGCTTCTATTGAATAATTGCTCCAATCTGTATCAACATCCTCCATTATATGAATAGTCACTTCTACTGTATAATTGCTCCAATCTGTATCAACATCCCCCATTATATGAAGTCGCTTCTACTGAATAATTGCTCCAATCTGTATCAACACCCCCATTATATGAATAGTCACTTCTACTGAATAATTGCTCCAATCTGTATCAACATCCCCCATTATATGAATAGTCGCTTCTACTGTATAATTGCTCCAATCTGTATCAACATCCCCCATTATATGAATAGTCGCTTCTACTGTATAATTGCTCCAATCTGTATCAACATCCCCCATTATATGAATAGTCACTTCTACTGAATAATTGCTCCAATCTGTATCAACATCCCCCATTATATGAATAGTCGCTTCTACTGTATAATTGCTCCAATCTATATCAACATCCCCCATTATATGAATAGTCACTTCTACTGAATAATTGCTCCAATCTGTATCAACATCCCCCATTATATGAATAGTCGCTTCTACTGTATAATTGCTCCAATCTGTATCAACATCCCCCATTATATGAATAGTCGCTTCTACTGAATAATTGCTCCAATCTGTATCAACATCCCCCATTATATGAATAGTCGCTTCTACTGAATAATTGCTCCAAAATATGCCAGATAATGATAATATAACAGTTTCAGAACATCGTTGCAATCAACGTGGTTTATAGCTAAATTCAGACCGAGTATATAGGATTGTCAGATGACAACATGACCACGCCCGGAGATCTCTATTACATGTTTATCAAAGAGAATAACCATGCTCCAATGATACTGTTTCAGAACAGTGGATATCAATCCATTAAATCACAATTCGAAAATACCTCCAGTCTGTCTCAATGTTATAGCATTGTACCGAAAGTGGTGTTGAATTCACCAAAAACACTGTCGAACACCTGCAGAGCTGTGATGTTGCGGGGGGTAACTATAATGATCATGTGTGTAATTTATACTTCCCCGCAGTTTGCTACAATGTTCGCATTGACCAGCTGGGAAGTGACGCCTCATTCAAACATTGTTTTGATCAATGTGAAAGAAACATTGAAATATTACAGCTAATTTAATAGAATTTCGTAATAAATTTCCGAATTCCGAATCAAAATAAAGACCTCGGAAGTTGGTTTCAGATTTTTGAGATAACCACCAGTCGTGCCAACTGATGTTTATCTAGGAAATTTGAAACCTTTTCCTCAGTTTTTATTTCTTAAATCTTGCAATATACAAATGTAAAGTCTTCAGATAGGGTCCCAAACCTGAACATCTCCTTACCGGCATATAATTAGAATTGATATAATCTGACCCCTCCTCGTCATCTGTGGGTAGTAGTTTAACCCGTGAATGATCATAGGGTAAGATGTTAGTGAACCGATTCTTTGCTCTGTTTTGAGGAAACTCTGCAGCATTACAAGACTGTTCACGTCCTACTTCTCGTAACTCCTGAAAATATGTAATTCAGAAATTATCAGTATCAACATGAGACTAAGAATTCATTGAATGTGAATAATATAACAGTGTTTATAGTAGGCTGACTGAGGATATTATACCGTACCCCAAAGGACAGAAAATCAAACAGTACAGATCTCCATCATACTCCAGATTCTTCTACCATATACAAGTTAGACAGAAACAGATATCTAAGTCCTATGTAGTCAAAAGTAGATATTAAGTCCTTTGTGGTCAAAAGTAGATATAAGCTAGGCCTATGTGGTCAAAAGTAGATATAAGGCCTATGTGGTCAAAAGTAGATATAAGGCCTATGTGGTCAAAAGTAGATATTAAGTCCTTTGTGATTAAAAGTAGATATAAGGCCTATGTGGTCAAAAGTAGATATAAGGCCTATGTGGTCAAAAGTAGATATAAGGCCTATGTGGTCAAAAGTAGATATAAGGCCTATGTGGTCAAAAGTGGATATAAGGCCTATGTGGTCAAAAGTAGATATAAGGCCTATGTGGTCAAAAGTAGAATCTGTGTGTCAGACTATAGTACGAGTCGGTGAGTGGACAGCATTTAATGTCACTTTCAACAATTGTTCGATCATATCACGGCAGTATGCGTACATGTGACAGAGCAGTCATGATGCCTATTTATAGTGCTGCCTCACTGAAGCATCATGCCATCAGCAGATATGATACTTCATCCAGTCACATTATCCTGACACCAGGCTCCTTGATCTATCCTCTTAAAGCTGAGCACCAAGCGATGAAGCAACAAGTTCCATTTTTGTAACTTTGGATTAGGCTACCGTACTAATAATTATTATTACTGGACAGTATCGGCAAAAATGGTTACTAGGTATAGCTTTTGCATGAACTGAAGGTTAGGCAATCTGCCCAGGCCTGCTGTCTGGAACTAGTCTAATTACCTCAAACTCCTCAGCGAATCTGTAGTCAGAATCAGCAGACATTGAGCGGTAATGTTCTGGGAAATCCACCAACTTTACAATGTGACTGTAAATATAAATAATAATTGATGATAATGGATAATCAGAGCAATTCATTTTTGAAGTATATGTTTATGCATTTGATATGCCATAATACATGTACCCATATATTTGTTCTATATTTGTACTCTATATGTATATAGGTCAGACTATGACAGCAGGCTAGGCCTGAATGGGCTAATCTTATTAAAATATTGATAAACATTTTTGTTTTTGTTTTATACCTCTAGATCATCAATGTGTGTGCTGTCTGGTATCATTTTGAGTTCTATCAATCAATTAAATGGATTCCACTTTGAACAAAAGAACATCAATTTATCTTTCATTGTCGTCAAAATGTATCATGAAATAACACATATCTGAAGACTGGGAAATGGACAGTTGCCATCCAGAATCAATTTAATGAAAACAATAGCTAGCCCCATAAAACATGTAAAAAGTATATAGTTTCACCATCACAGAATTTTGAAATACAAGCTGAGCAGCGACCAAGTCCCCCATCACTAGGCAGCCTGTCTGAAAGCACATGTTGCCTTCATCAGTAAATTTCGACAAGTGTTGTGATCTTTACATATGGACCACAAATTATCACTGCTATTCACCTTCTCTCCTATGTGACCTCCTGAATGAACTTTGACCTAGAGGCCAACATAATGTAACATTGTGCCAAAGCTAGCTCTCTTTGTGACAGATATTCTGTTCACAAAGCTATTCACATTTTAACCTTTGTCATGTTTGTAACCCGTGACAATAGGTCGAGGTCAGTCACGAGTGAACTTGACCATGAGCCCTTCATAAGGCGGCATTGTTCCAAGGATAGTCTCCAGCTCTCTTCGTGACTGAGATACCAAGTAGTGTATTCACAAAGCTATTCACATTTTGAACTCTGTGACCCTTGACAATAGGTTGAGGTCAGTCACGAGTGAACTTTACCTAGAGCCCTTCATAAGGAAGCTCATTTTTTCAAGGATAGTCTCTAGCTCTCACTGTGACTGAGATACTAAGTAGTGTATTCACAAAGCTATTCAAATATGAAAATAGGTCAAGGTCAGTCATGGGTGAACTTGATCTAGAGGCGCTCATAAGATCGCAATGTACCAAAGACCAAGGTACTAGCTCTATTTACTCCTTAGATATAGTGTTCACAAATAACTCAGCACTATTCATATTTTGACCCGTTACCTTTGAAAATAGGCCAAGGTCAGTCCTGAGTGAGGTTGACCTTCAGGCCATCCAAAGATAAAGGCTCTAGCCCTCTATGTTACTGAGATACTACATTAAACACTTTTAGGTTGGATGGATGAAGGAACCGTCTGAGCATTTCCATAGTCCCCTCCCACTTAAAATGTGACAGGGGACAATTAAGAGGAAGGTCTTTTTCAATATTTAGTTCTGGGGAAAGATTGAACAGGGTTTGGAGTCGAACAATATAGATTGATTTTAGAGCAGAACATATCAACAGGCATAAATACAGCTTTTAATGAATTTGCAACATGTAATAGACCTACAATGAAAATGGGCATGTATCATGCACGTAGCTGCTATTTAGGAGATAACCATCGCATACAGGCATGTTTTTTCAAACAATACTAAACTACATTTGTTTGAATACCAATATCCCCCCCCCCCCCTTCAACACCCAAGACTGCCATCTCCTTTCCATACATTTGCGATCAATTCATGGTAATTGTCAAATATTTATCTGCAAGGGTCAAAGGTTAAATCAGATCATCAACTCATTGGTGAAAACATCCTACACAATTTCTGATCCATAACTTAGACCGTTTAGCCTGTAATTTCTTATCCATAACTGAAACCGTTTAGACTGTAATTTCTGATCCATAACTGAAACCGTTTAGACTGTAACTTCTTATCCATAACTGAAACCGTTTAGACTGTAATTTCTGATCCATAACTTAGACCGTTTAGATTGTAATTTCTTATCCATAACTGAAACCGTTCAGAATGTAATTTCTTATGCATAACTGAAACCGTTTAGAATGTAATTTCGGATACATAACTAACCGTTTAGACTGTGATTTCTGATCCATAACTGTAACCGTTTAGAATGTAATTTCTGATCCATAACTGAAACCATTTAGACTGTAATTTCTGATCCATACCTTAAACCACTTAGACTTGTAATTTTTGATCCATAACCTAACGGTTTAGACTGTATGATAATACACTAGTAGTGTAATTCCGAAGATAGAGAACTTCATTTTGCTATCAGATATTTCGGCGTTTATTTTGCCATCGTCGGTGATATAGAACAACCAATACAGTATGTACAACAATATATATACAGTAATGAGCTGGTGAGAACTACTAATATACAGGTTTTCCATTGGCTAAATTAAATAAACTGCTATAGTACTGGTGGGAGTAAGTTAACAAAACAGACTGAGTAGAGTGAACTGATGTTCACAAGAAAGGCTAACTAAATACATAAGCACATATACTATAGTGAGTGAGTTAAGTTTACATAACAAAAAACAGAATAGTGAACTGAAGTTCACAAAAAGGCTTTAGAGAAACAGTGAGTGAGTTATCGAAATAATGCAAGCTCTTTGGAGGCTTTCAATCCATGATTAAGAATAGGTCGAAATCTGCGTATAGCCAGTGCCTCTTTGAATAAAATATCGGACCAGCGATATGATTTGTCTATGATACATGTATTACTGTATATGATCTCCAGTAAGCTGGGTGGGTCCATGTCATTATACATGTCAGGCAGACTTAGAAAATTGTGAATGTATTTAAAGCTGTCACATTTCTCAACATGTTTCTTGACCTCAGTGTCTCTTGTTGAATGTTCTTTGGCACGCGTCATAAAACACCTCTCGGTTTCACCAATATATTCACTTCTACATCCACGGCATGTGAACTTGTATATAACATTACTTTGATATTCTTTAGAGATAGGATCTTTCATATTTGTGAAGAAATTAACTTTGGTAGTGTTCCACATTATAACAAATTTCATTCACTGTATGAGATATGAGATAATCTCAGCTGGCGGAAATGGGAAAATATTGACAA
>JAVTVY010020197.1:0-16902 GCA_036873755.1 Hanleya hanleyi
AAGCCTATAGAATTGGGACCTGATTGGGACCTTAGCAGCCATCTTTAATTTCATGCAAAATGGATAATGATCCATATCTCGGAAACCATTCAACTGTTCAATACGAAATTTGATTTACATCATCGATACATCAAGCACCTTTCAACGAATTACCAAAGAGGCTTTTCTGATTAGCTGGGAACCCTGGATGCCATCTTTAATTCATGCGAAATCGATAATGATAGCATACATATCTCGGTTACCATTCAATTGTTTTATATGAAGGTAGGTATGTATCATCAATACATCCAGATACTTTGAATCGGGACCTGATTGACTGAAAACCTTTGGTGGCCATCTTTAATTTAAGCAAAATCATTAATGATCTATCTCTGATTCCGTTGGAGTGCTCAGTGGAAAATTTGGTATACATCATTGATGCATCAAGAGACTTACGATGAATGACAGATCTGGTTTCTCTGATTGGGCGGAAATCTTGGCGGCCATCTTTAATTTAGTCAGAATCTTTAATGATGTTTATCTCTGATACCATTCAAATGTTCTATACGAAACTTGATTTACAGCATCGATGTATGAAGAGACTTGCATTAATGAATAACCACATTAGTTCCTCTGAGTGACGGGAAGGATGGGCAACCATCTTTAGTTTATGTAAAATCATTAATGATCTCTATCTCTGACACTGTTCAAATGCTCAATGTAAAATTTGGTATACATTATCGATGCATCATCTCGGTTACTTCTACACGATGTGCCTAGGATACAGTACTATACTATACACAATTTTTTGTAATTCAGCATCAAGAAAACCACCATCGATTGCGTTTTCAATGGTAAAAGGGCTAGGAAAGAACTAAAAATACACTTCAATGCAGAGTGATTTTGATTGACGCCAGAAATCGCTCAGAGCGCTTCTTCGGTGATCTAGACCCCAGGAGCATCTGGGGCCTGCGTGGCCCCTGGATCCTCACCTAAAGTGCAATGATAGTGGCCGTACCACTTTGAATTTGCTTCCGACGCCCCTGTATTAACAGACCGTGTCAACGTACTGTTCCAGCTGTCTCCCGTTCAGTGATTGGTCATTCGACCCCGCCATTTTAAACTAATACGAGCATTTTCATTGGATCACTGTTAGATAAGACCCACCCCAATCTTCATACACAACCACGTGACTGTCTCAGTTGACTGATGACATAGCGCGGTCTCGTTTTTTATTTCAAAATCTGCCGTCTAACTGGGAAAATGTTGTTGTTGCTGCATCAGCCGATCATTAGCCCCCTGTAGAAGATACTATAGGCTAATACATGTAGGCTACCATGCCATGAGATGATGCTTGGGATTGCATTTCGCTCACTTGCACCTACAGATGGCGACAACTGGTGGCAAATTTAAAATTTGGTTTCCGGGCAACAGGTTGATGCCTTCAGCTTCTCGTCAAATTTGGTTTGCAGATAATGCCTTGAGATGTCACTTGGGGATGCTTCTCGGTGCTTCACTGCATGGAAACTATATCACAGAAGCAATCAACTTTTAGTCAATCGTTCTGAGTTGATCTTAAAACTTGGGAAGGCAGAAAGACCCTTCCACATCCAACGCCTATGAAGCAGCAGTTGCCTCCCTCATGTATATCCCCTAAGACCAACAATGCTAAAAAATATTGCTGCCATTTCGGCGGGGGACCTAGCATCCTCTGGCTGCTTGTTTAAATAGCAATAGTGCGCTTATCCGTGCTCTCACTTCTCGACAGAAAATGAGACAGATAGTATATGATTTCTATGTATACAATAAGGATTCTTCAATGATACTCTTTAACATATGAAAAGTATCCACTATTCTCCAAACTCACAATCGTGCACGCTACCCGTACTGAAGTGACACAAATTTAACTGCTTCCACGAGATAGAACAATTACGCCCCCTGAGGCTTTATTCCTGCGACTAGCAACTCAATACTGTACCTATTCTCTGTGAATGATTGTTGCATTTTGTTATTCAATTCAATTCAAATTCAATTCAACAACCAATTCAATTCAAGTAGAAGCTGATATAAAAAAAATACACTTGATGTTCTTTATTTCATAACTTATCAAGTATCGAATTAAACGGGTTAACAAATACTTACAGATAGTTGTTGCTTCCTTGCCTGTTGTTTAACCTGGCGCCGAGCGTGACGAAGGAAACCCTTGCGCCGTTTTAACATATCGTTGTATAAGAATAAGACTCTACTCTTCTCCCGCTGGAAAAGAAAGCAAATATTGCATATGTATCAGAAAACATGCATATATGTATCAGACTCGGAAGGAGACAAAGAATATATCCGATAGACAACGAAGATATGCGACATGACTCAAAATAGACAAAGAATATATCCGATAGACAAGGAAGATATGCGGCATGACTCGTAATAGACAAAGAGGTTATGCGGTATGGAGACAAAGAACATATATTAATCTATGATTAATGGTTGAATTGCATTGGGTGCCGTCATAGCGTTTGAATGTTCGTGCGGACACAGGTCAAGAAGTCCGTATACGGTCCTAGTTGCATGTGATCAGTGGGTGTGTCGACATATCCCTATGTAAAATAGCACACGCCATTTATCATCTTATATGGCTTAATTGGACTTTCTCCGCCAAAATATCTATACAGTATGACATCATCCTATGTAACTGAATCGCCGTACATGAAAGAATATTTTAGTTTGCTATATACACTGCATAAAGGAAATTTTAAGCTAAAAATTCGTCTTTTTTCTCAAAATAATGAAATACCATGGTACCTTGGTGTAGAAAAATGAGCAGATGAGTCTGCGCAGGCGCAAACCGTATGCTTCCAGGAGGAGAAGTAACCAGATGGCAGCGTAGATTCCATATATTAAATAGACTATCCGCATGGGTAAGTTTACAGGTTTTGGGAGACAATCTGCATATAAGAAGAATACATATTTAATGCAAATTATTCATTGACCTGTTATCGAGACTCGATCTATTTACTTTCTTCTATGTATCCACCCATATGTGTTGTAAATGCATTCAAGTATATGGCACGATTATAGCGCCCATCACAGCATGTACGAAGGCCAATGACCTGCCTGCCGATAATATTATATTGACCAATCAGATTCTTCCCCACCACATTTTACTTTGCGGGTGATCGACAAAAGATACCTACTCGCTGTCTAGGTTGATATCGGAGAGAACAGGGGAAGGGGTCACTAATTTTTTTAAAACGGCATTTGATTAAGCTAGCCATGCCACGTCGTGTGTCTTATCGCAAACACGTTCATAAAGTTAGACCGCGGTTCGCGGTTCGCAGTTCGTTAATCGCGGCGACTCATAGCAGCGCCCCCCGCAGCGCCCCCTGGTGTCAGATTTTGGATATGAATATGCAAAGATATAGAGCATGGAGTTCTCTCTTGCTATGCAGAGTTTGGGGTTCAAAGTACTCATAATAAAAAAATTACAGATTTCCATATCTGAAGAAATAATTGCTGGTCCCCTCGAATAACGAACTACGAACAGCGAACCGCGGTCTAACTTTATGAACGTATCTCAAACATGCATGCCGGAATATCCCCCCAAGTACGGCGATGCCGGAAGTAGAGCTTCGCGTAAGTTCTTGAATGGCGGTCTATGTGCTACAACGGATACCAAAAAGAGCAGAGCTGTTACAGTCGATAATCGAACACAACTAATAGAAGCTATTCGAGATGTCCTGTGTATTGCAACGGATATTCAGATAAAAATAATGTATATTATTAATATATATTATATTTACTAAACAGTATTTCTTATTACGAAGGAGAATGGAAAACAAATACCAGGGTTATTGAAGATTGTGTTACAACATATGATCAGACAAGAATAGTATACGTAAAACAATGAAGTTCCGTGTGTTACGGCAGATAACCAAACGTGAACAATGCAAGCTATTCAATGGACGTATCTAGGTTACTTGAGGACAACCCATGTATACCGGTAGATAACAAAACCGTTTTTGAAAGGTAAGCAGTTGAAGTAGAACCTGCCGAAAGGTATCACAAATGTAACGAGGAGCGCCGATGCAGGATACCGACTATACCTAAACCCTGATGACTTAATATCTCGTTCAATCACGTGATGAATTATACATTCATTCATCTGCATGGCAAGTGATCACTATCCAGAAATCTAGCATCGCTTATGTAACTCGAAACTAACTGAATTCTCATTGCACAGTACTACGAAGTCCTATATGTAACTCGATACACTAAATTAAAGCATGCTCTACAGACTGTGCCAGTCCAGGGACCTCTCGCTGACAATTAAGCTGATGCCATGTTATATGAGTGAGGTGACAGGCTAATGGGGTTCGCCAGCTCGAACTGACGCCAGGTGGCTACGTGTAATTGTTCGTTTTATGACGCCACGTCTTCTTTACCTGCTGGAGCACCAGCGCCACCTACATATAGTGTGGCTAGCGATCCCCATTGTGTTGTACTACGTTCTCCCTCTGCCATTTAATTGTCATGGATGTTGGGGGCCTACATTGCATCAAGGGATGGAAGTGGGATGAAACGTCATCAGGCTTCAGGCCTATTGACGTCTAATTTACTGAAAACTATCTGGCCTAGCCTTTGCTATATCGAAGTCGCAGGTGCGGATAACTCTAGAGCTATGCAGTCGCGATGGTAAAACGAAACGTATGCTAACATTAGTTAAAGGAAAATGTATTTCTCACCGAAGTTTGTGCTGACGTTGTCTATATCGTGTTTAGTGTTGAAGCCCTTCAGAACGCTACGGAATAAGGATGCCACAAAGCCGTTGCCTTGGACCTTTATATCGATTTCATGGACTCCTGCAAATAAAAAGACAGACACGGGCGTCAAATCCGACATTTTATAGGCAGTCGTGGTCTGGTAAGAAATTCCGTGCCAGTAATCTGAAGACCTTTCATATCACACTGTTACCACTTTATTAACCCTAACTGGCCGGGGAGGGGGGGGGGTGTTATGGCCCCCCCCCTACCAAACTTTCTGCGCTAATTCCGGAACGACAACAAATGGAGAGCTGAAACTCCGTGACTTTATAGTTTATTATATTGGGGTCATTTTTCAGCCTATTGCATAACCCCCCGAGCAGAGGATGATGGGTAAATTCAAGATGGCGGCCATGGGAGTACCAGAAAAGTGATGTTTTTGTCATATTTCTTCAAAATTTCTGCTTTTCCGCGATGAAAAGTGGACAAAAACCATTTTATTTCACATCACATTAATATTTACTAATTTATCATGCAGTTTTTGTGGAGAAATTGCATAATTGAAAAATTCGGAAAATCTGACCGAAAAATCAACCGAAAAATGCCGTTTTTGAAAACGTCACTGTGACGACATCAAAGCAGCCATCTTTGGATTTTTTTTTACATTTTCTGGTACAGCTTGACCCAAGGGTATAGTTTTTCAGCCCCCTAGCTCAAGGGGTACGACAAATAATTAGGAGGGGCGGGGGGGAGGGGTGGAGGGCGGACCGTCATTTTCCGGTTGCTGACCCGGTGAGGCGTTGACCACTAAGCTTGGTTTCGCTACACCCATTCGCTCATTCAAAGTCTCATATTCTAGTATGTCTTGACATTTCGTCCCCGAGGCTTGCCCTCTGTACAAATCATTATGATTGTAGTTAGTGACTGTGGTTAACACGATGGAGAATGAAGCGCTTGGTCGGCGTCCAGCCTTACAGACAGTGTTTTGAAGAAGAACTTTCTATTAAATATTTCCCCGCTTCGGTCGCTTCTTATATCTAACGGTCACATAGTTCATCAATGTCCGTCAGATGAATTGATAGGGCTATTACATCATTGCTCTTAGATACCTGTATCTAATACCGCTCAAGCCGGTGCTTGGGGCCGTGTGGTCATGTCATTCAAGATATCCACATGAACAGCTGCAATAAAATCGTGGCTGAGATACAAATCATTACAGGGATAGCTTTGTTCTTGTGATGTTTTTAGATATGCAGTAAGAATATCGGACTGTCGGGTCATATCACTTCTTGTCGGTACCCCGACATCTTTTTCCACTACCTTTATATGTTGCGTTTAATTGAAGAGGGTTTCGTAGGATAAACTATAATTTCAGATTATAACGCATGTAGATAAAAGGATATAAACGAAAAACCAACTCAGTCCCATGGGTGGGTTATACATCAACATCTGATTTCAGCGATGGACGCAAACGGATAAGCAGAATCGCGAACTCCGAGGGCGCCTATACTAGTAGATTGGATAAATATGTTCACGGTGGATGGTTCTTGATGGAGTCCATGCTTGACTTACCTGTTTGTCTATATTCAATATGGCTGTGACGTTGAATGATGTCCAAGACGGTAAAAAGCAGACGATCGACTGATATCACCATGGCAACCACGAATATGGTCAGGACCAACTTCAGCGTGCCTTTCACCTTTACAAAAAGAAGGGAAAGAAGAAACGATGCTCCAGATACCGTTTCATGGATCGTTAGAATGACGAACTTAAGGAATGGTGGACTTACAGTAATTTAGTTACTAATTTTCAGATGCGAGCGATGAAGCTAAATCGACTTCTGCTGACATCCTCATGAAAAATCTGTTTTATACTCATTTTCTTATATTCATGTTAAGTGTGGAAGCACATACGATATTTGCATATATTGTGATCCAAGGAACAAAATGTAGTTGACTAAAGTGCACACGTCAATTCCAAACTAGCTTTGATCAGTTTGGTGGCCATGTCAGAAGCAGGACCTTATAGGGCGATATGATTTGTAGCACGCGACTAAGATCGTCTGTGTGTTCTCATGTTGACACCAATCGCATGCTACAAATTGTTACTGCAAATCGCTCCATGAGAACGGTATTTGGGCAATCTAGGTAAACCAAGATGGTATGCGAGATCCCATAATAAGCCAATCGCGACCATTTCTGACTTTTCTCTCTGACAATGATTGACGTTTACATCACGGAGATTAACATCTGGCGTAGCACAATCTTTTGATATTTTCTACCCCCTAACAAAGCCAGACTTTTCGACGGGAGTAAACTATTTGATCTTCACGGATCTGTCTAGAGATGATGCCATATTTGGGTACTGTTTCCCTATAAACGTTTATATATTAGTCCAAGTGCTGTAATTACTGTGGGCGTGATTTCAACCAGCTAGCCACCTGTTTGGCTAACAAATGTAGTTTCGGATTCGCATGGGATTTATGTAGGGCTAAATTCAGATATAATATTCCGTGATATTATATCTGAGTTTACAGAGATTGGGTATTTGGGCAACTTACCAGTTTTTTCTTCTCTGCGGATCGGAGTTTCGGTGTCCATGGCAACACTGCATTCTTTTCTTCAAGTCGTTTTAGAGGCAGGAGAGTTCGTTTACCCTTGAACCAAACAAAAACAATTGCATTGGTTTATCTTAAGAAACTAGCAAGAATAGGGTGAACTGATCACAGATCGCGGTACGACAACAGTAGAAGATTAGCAAATTACGCCATACGTCTACATAAGCAATCAAGCACTACGTTTTTGCTGGATTCACTATGAAATGTCAGTTGTTTGGGCGATGACGTAAACCGTCAAATGGATTAAAAAGTACAACGTCCGTACTGTCTCTTTCTCATATCGAACGCTTGATGGTGTGAACACGTGACATATAACGGGCCTTAGGGAATGTACAAGTCTATAATATACGCTATAAAGCACAGATATATACATCCACATAGCGGCTTGTTTCACATGCTCCCACCGAACATTACAATTTCTTTACCTGAGAGTGTCTTCTGGCGTCGATTCTTCTAAAGTAGGACGTGATGTAGATGTTGTCGAACTGGAAATCGCTCACATACTTCTTACTGTACACATACGTCCTGAAAAAAAACACACGAACGTGCACTTTCAGAAACTGATGTGATCAACGCAGAATCACCGCAAGATGGCGTTCATTTTCAGAGCGCGATCATACGATGCGCGACCTTACGACGTGCGATGGAACAATGTTGCGATGCAAACACTGCATCAAAACTTCCCAGCATCAGAAATTCGAATTTCGTAACACCGCTCATCGCAATGTCGCGCATATATCATCGCAACGTTGCGCATCACAACAACGTGCACCATAAATCCCAAGTCCCACTTAAGCGAAGTTGTTTACGAAACTTTGCGATGTATTGGTCGTAATGTTTCGTAATAAATCACATTACAAAAGCCGGTTTTCCGTCATTTGGGGCGAGTAGATAGGACATGTTTACGAATAAATACGACTGTTTGCGATGCAGTTACAAAGAAATACGATACTTTTTCGACAGTTAGCGATATTCCCATCCAAATTTAGGCGATTCAGTGCGATACAGTTGCGAATATGTGCGATGTATTTGCGAAAATTTACGAAGTGCATACGACTACTTGCCATTATTTGACGTCTTGCGAATACGTACGAAGGTTTTACGACGTTTTTACGACGTTATTATGACAGTTTGGGTCAAATGTTTACGATTACTTCGTATACCATCGTTTCCTGTCGTAAGTTATCGTAACTATTCGTATTTATTATTCACTTGACGATTATTAACGGAACTGTTACAACTAAGGCGATTAAATTACTACTTAATTACGATGCATTGCAACGTAGTTACGACGACTTACGATTATTTACGATAAAATTACGAATATTTGAGACTTAAGGCAAAATCGTATTGCTCGGCGAATTTTTTTAACATTTTGAAATTGGCTCGGCGATAAAACCGAGGCGACGATTTTCTTACGAATGGAAGCGATGGCTTACGAGTCATGGCGAATGTGTTCACGAGTAGCTTGCGAGTATCTTACCTATACTTACGATCTTGAATCGGCAAGCTTCGTAAAGGAGTTCGCCTAAGTGGGAGTTGAGCTTGACATCGCGCATCGTAATATCGCGCATCGCAAATATCGGGCATCATAATATCTTTCGGAAATGAATATATATTTTTCAAATTCTTTCAGAATACTGATTGGAACGGTTTTACCTGCAGATTCTGTATCTTTTATACATTTATAAGTGGCTATGATTGTTCTAAAGTGTCAGTTTATTCCCGATTTTGAACGCAGTTGTCCACTGAGGCAGGAGAGGAAACGGCATCAAATTCAAAATGCTATAACAATCCTGTCCTTCAATTTGATGGAAATGGGAATGAGCAAAATCTAACTTACTGCCGGAATAGCAAGATGAAGGCGAACCCAAGCGCCACCTGGAAAACTGCGAGGATGTATTCAATTACTATCTGATGTCCCTCAAATTCCTTTTCGATTCCTGCTGACACTTCTTCGGCGGTGACGACATCGACATCCTCTTTCACGTGCTCGACCTGGAACGAAAACGGATCATTCACAGAAATATGGGAACTGAAACGGATCCTGCACAGAAATATGGAACGGAAACGGATCAGACACTGAAATTCGTGAATGGAAACGGGTCAAAAAAGTGAAGTATGAAATCGATCGTCTGAATTTCAGAAGGTTTATGCACACAACAGTTTACTTATTTATTCATATTACTCTTCCGATTATATTCATATCTGTTACCGCAAACTTGAGAATGAAATGAAACACTTACAATCGTGTTCAAGCTTGACCGCGGGACGTTCAAGATGCCGACTATCCCGTCAACGCGCCGCAGGAGCAATATGCTTTCATGATACTGTTACGTCGTATATAATTCCAGCAAAAACGCAACAGAAAACGTTTGTGAAGTCTGAGATGAACAATTAAAAATATTTATTAACAACACTAAAATCAAATACAAATTAAGTAAGGCTAATACAAACAACAAATGTCCTGAGTACAGTCTTACTGTTCACTGCTATACTCCCAAGTCCGTGTGCCAAGTCCGTAATTTAACACTACTCTGAGATCAGGATAATGTCGGGAACCCCGAAATGTCCTGCGATGTTCATCGCGTGTGGGAAGATGTATAATCAATGGCCGTTCACAGGATACCAGTCCAGTAATCCGTGCCAAAGGTATGACTCTTAACGCACCCAAATTCCAGTTTGAAAATCTCTCCCCGATCGTCGAATGTCACACTATTTATAGTCTATTGAGGAACTCTCGAACTTTCCGTCTCCCAGGCAACGAACGTAATTACGCAGTGAAACAACCTAGACGCAAGTCTGGAAATTTCCATCGGTCTCACAAACCAATCAAACTCAAGTCAACTTTTACTCCAGAAACTTCGATAGATATTACAATGCTATGACAACATATTAACTTGTAACTGACTAGATCACGATTTCTAGAAAAATCTATAGCGCACAATAAAGGTATGGCGCGAACAACAACAATACAGCGTTACAACAACACCGTGACACTCCCCCTCTTAAAAAAAAGTTTCAAACTTGGAACTTTTTTAACAATTCAAAACATTGTTGCAAGACAAAATTCTTATAACATCATAACGTTGGCAAACATATGTACATTATATGCGAGACAAACAATCAGCAATTAAATTATCCTTACCCTTAATATGTCTAATTTCAATATTGTACTCTGCAACACCAAACTCCATCTTAACAATCTCTGATTCTTGTTCTTCATCTTACTTATAAAAACAAGAGGATTGTGATCACTAAATACAGTAATTGGCAACGATGAAGAAGTAACATAAACATCAAAATGTTGTAAAGCTAATATCATTGCCAAACATTCTTTCTCAATTGTAGAATAATTTCTCTGATGTTTGTCAAATTTGCGTGAAAAATAGCAAATAGGGTGATCTACCCCATTCTTATCTTCTTGTAATAGAACGGCACCAGCAGCAACATCACTAGCATCTACAGCCAGTTTAAAAGGTGAATTAAAATCTGATGCTGAAAGAACTGGTGCACTCTTGAGAATGGCTTTCAGGTTCTCAAAAGCTGATTCACATTTATCGGTCCAAACAAAAGTTACCCTCTTTCTTAAGAGTTGAGTTAAAGGCTCAGAAATATCTGAAAAGTTTGGACAAAATTTCCTGTAGTAACCAGCCATACCCAAGAAACGCATCAGTTGTCTCTTACATGTTGGTCTTGGAAACAGCGAGACAGCACTAACCTTAGCATCTATAGGTTTTACCTGACCCTGACCAACAACGTGACCCAAAAATATCACACGTGCATGTCCAAATTCACTTTTTCCAACGTTGACTGTCAACTTGGCATCACTCAGCCGATTGAACAGTGCGCGAATTCTCTGTAGATGATCTTCCCATGTATCGCTGTAGACAATGACATCATCAATGTGTGATTCACATCCTTCCAAACCAGAAGTAACACGGTTGATGAGACGCTGGAACGTGGCAGGTGAATTTTTCATTCCAAAAGGCTAATACTGTTATATGGAAATGGAATAGGTCTTTGGATTATGGACGCGGATATTCTCTAATGGACGACGGCTGGATTATGAATGACGGACTAGACGCTTGTAATTTGTACTGGAACAGACCCTCCGAAGTGACAAATGCTGATATCTCCTTCGCACGATCTGTCAGTGGAACTTGCCAGAATCCTTTCAGAAGATCAAACTTTGACACAAACTTGGCACTTCCCACTTTATCAATGCAATCGTCTATTCGTGGAATAGGGAATGTGTCAGTTTTGGTCAATATGTTCACTTTTCTGTAGTCCGTACACATTCTGTAACTGCCATCTGGCTTTGGAACCAGAATACAAGGTGAACTCCAGTTACTATTACTTGATTCATTGAAGTCATTGTCCAATAAATACTGAATTTTTTTTTTTTTTCAGGTAGTTTTGTTTAAAGAGATTCAAACGATATGGGTGCTGTTTCACTGGATTAGAATCTCCAACATCAAGGTCAAGTGAAATTTTATCAGTCCGAGTGGGAATATCAGGAAACAAATGTTCGTATTGACTGAGCAGTGTTCGAAGTTCTTCCTGGCGCGCAGGTTCAAGATGACACAACTTGGAATCCAAATTATGTAGAATGTCAGAGTTCTGTAATTTCGCCGCTGTCATTGGATCTTCACAAGTTTCTTCACTATCAGGGTCAGAACTAACTACACTTACAGGTTGTACAGTACTGTTAGTGCTATCTCTGTCTATGTATAACTTCAACATATTTACATGACATAACTGATTGTGTTTACGCCTGTCAGGAGTCTGAATTACATAATTAAGATCACTTAATTTCTTTTCAATGTCATAAGGACCATAATATCTAGCCTTAAGTGGACTACCAGGAATAGGTAGCAAAGCCAGTACCTTCTCACCAGGTTTGAAACTTCGTTTAACGGCATGTTTATCATAGGTTGTTTTCATACTTTTTTGTGATGACTTTAAATTTGACATGGCCAAATCACGTGCTTTAGTCAACCTGGTGCGAAAATCCGACACATATTGTAAGAGACTACATGAGTCCAGATCACTGTCTAGGAACTTTTCCTTTAACAGTTTAAGTGGTCCTCTAACTGTATAACCAAATACTAATTCAAACGGACTGAAGCCCAAAGGCACTTGAACAGACTCTCTAACAGCAAACAGTAACAAATGTATGCCTTCATCCCAGTCTTTCTCAGTTTCAAAACAGTAAGTCCTAATCATGTTCTTTAATGTCTGATGAAATCTTTCTAAAGCACCTTGGCTTTCTGGGTGATATGCAGATGACTTGTACTGCTTTATACCTAATTCATACATGACTTGCTGAAAAATTCCTGACATGAAATTAGATCCTTGATCAGACTGAACGGACTGGGGTAGGCCAACAAGTGCGAAAAACTTAACTAAGGCCTTAACAATAGTTTTTGCCTTAATATTCCGTAAAGGAATAGCCTCAGGGAACCTGGTTGAAGCACACATGATTGTTAACATGTATTGATTGCCTGACTTTGTTTTTGGTAGTGGACCAACACAATCCAAAATTACCGTACTAAAAGCTTCCTTAAATGCAGGAATTGGTTGTAGGGGAGCCTTCGGTATTGTTTGATTTGGTGTTCTTACCATTTGACATGTGTGACATGACTTACAAAATTCTATAATATCTTTCTTCAAATTTGGCCACTAAAAATGATTAAGAATTTTGTAATATGTTTTGTTAACACCTAAATGGCCTGCAAGCGGTGTTTCATGGGCTAGTCTGAGGATATCTAAACGATATGAATTTGGTACCACAATCTGATACTTGACTGCCCACTCATCATCAGGTGACGCATCTGGCGGTCTCCATTTGCGCATAAGAACACCATTCTTACAAAAGTAACACACAGGCTCCTGAGTTACATCACACTCATCTACTGCCCTGTCAAATAACTTGGAAATGTCCTTGTCACTATGCTGTTCATTGACCAGCTGTGATTTTGAAATTTTGTCATTAGAACATTCCAATTTACTATCAAAATGTGGCTTATCAGCCTCATCATTAAAAAACAGGCAAGTGTCAGCCAAACAAACGTCGTCGATGACGTCATCTTTAAGTGACTTTTCAGTCTCCTTAGCCAATTTACTCATGGCTCGAGTAACTGCACAAGCTGGATATAAACATTGAATTTCCTCTTCAACTGGATCCTTAATCTGATCCAAACAAGGCTTGTCAGTTACAATCGGGTTAATCCCAACTTTATCTCCCGCAAGGTCATTACCAAGTAGTGAATGAACACCCTCAAAAGGTAAACTACCTTTAATACCCACAGTAACAGGTCCAGAAATCAAGTCAGAAGACAGAAAAACGTTATGGAGCGGAACGGGTGTATAATTGTCAGAATCTACCCCTTTAATCAGGACATTACTGCCTGCAGATGAAGAATCAGAAAACGGCAGAATATTTGCCAACAAAAGAGACTGGGACGCACCCGTGTCTCGTAAAATCTTCACCGGAGTAGCGTTAGAAAAATCACTTGAAAGTGACACAAAACCATTGTGAATGAATGGTTCAAAAATCTCCATAACAGGCTTTGAAAAACTGTCAACCTTATCCTTGATAGAATTAACAGGAACAGTGTCCCTGGCCATCTTAATAACATGTGCATTATGCACATCACTAACCTGCTTGGGTACAAATCTCGAAGTGAGAAAACCACTAGGCTTTTGAAAAGCCTGATCTTGTCTTCTTTTCAATTTAAAACATTGAGCCAATAAATGACCTTCTTTTTTGCAGTAGCTGCATAGAGGAGGTTTATATTGAGAATTAAAATTGGGTGATTGAGATTTTATGACTGACCTTTGACCTTTGTAACTAGGGCTGAACGTTTTAGGACTGGAGAAAGAACTGGATTTATTACCTGAGATATTAGACTGGAATGAACTTGGCTTAACAACATTGACAAATGATAATTTGTGTGTCAGAGCATACTCATCAGCAAATCTAGCTGCTTGATCCAAATTGTTGGCATTCTTTTCATCAAGAAATGTTCTAATATCACCATGGATACACCTTTTAAATTCCTCTACCAGCATAAGCTGTCTAAGGTTTTCAAATTGGTTATCAATTTTAATCGAAGCACACCATCTATCAAATAATTGTTCTTTTGAACGAGCGAATTCAAATTTCCTTTTTGACAATTACGAAATTTTTGTCTATAGGCTTCAGGAACCAATTCATAACCCTTAAGTATTAAATCTTTCACTAAATCATAATTTGATGCTTGCTCCACCGTCAATTGAGTATAAATGTCCCTCGCCTTTCCAAACAAAACACTTTGAAGAAGTAAACTCCAATTTTCTTTTGGCCAGTTTAAATTTTCAGCAATTTTCTCAAAATGCAGAAAATATTTATCAACTTCTTTTTCCTGAAATGGTGGGACAAGACGAATTTGACGAGCCGCATCAAATCTTGATTGTGATTGTACAGCTACATGTGCAGGAATTGTTTGGGAGTGTAATTCCATATTCTTTAATTCTAATTGAAATTGTCTTTCTTTCTCTTCTCTTTGTAACTGAAATTCTCTTTCTAACTTTTCTCTTTCTAATGCTCTTTCTTTCTCTCTTTCCTCCTCTCTTTCCTCTTTTTCTAATTTTTCTCTCTCTAATTTTTCCTCTTTTTCTAATTTCTTTAATTCTAACTGATGTTGCAATTCTAATTTCCTTATTTCCAAATCATCAGCTGTTTTCTCAGTTAAATCGAAATCACTTTCTTCCCAAAGTTGTTTACTAACAAAATGTTTAATAATGAGTTTCTTAATTTCTTGCTTTTTCCAAGATGTTTTAAAATTAATTTCCAAGAATTTACACAACCCAAACAAATCCTCTTTACGTAGCTCATTAAATTGCTCCTGACTTGGATTTAAAGCAAATTCTGCTAGTTCAAATGCCATGTTGTCAATATACTTCTCCCTGACTTCACAAATCCAAACAATGTATCAATTTAGAACTATGTAGCGAAGCTGGAATGTAAACAAAACTCTCCCGGATCCAGGCCCCCAATTCTGTTACGTCGTATATAATTTCAGCAAAAACGCAACAGAAAACGTTTGCGAAGTCTGAGATGAACAATTACAAATATTTATTAACAACACTAAAATCAAATACAAATTAAGTAAGGCTAATACAAACAACAAATGTCCTGAGTACAGTCTTACTGTTCACTGCTATACTTCCAAGTCCGTGTGCCAAGTCCGTAATTTAACACTGCTCTGAGATCACGATAATGTCGGGAACCCCGAAATGTCCTGCGATGTTCATCGCGTGTGGGAAGATGTATAATCAATGGCAGCCAAAGTCCGTTTACAGGATACCAGTCCAGTAATCCGTGCCAAAGGTATGACTCTTAATGCACCCAAATTCCAGTTTGAAAATCTCTCCCCGATCGTCGAATGTCACACTATTTATAGTCTATTGAGGAACTCTCGAACTTTCCGTCTCCCAGGCAACGAACGTAATTACGCAGTGAAACAACCTAGACGCAAGTCTGGAAATTTCCATCGGTCTCACAAACCAATCAAACTCAAGTCAACTTTTACTCCAGAAACTTCGATAGATATTACAATGCTATGACAACATATTAACTTGTAACTGACTAGATCACGATTTCTAGAAAACTCTATAGCGCACAATAAAGGTATGGCGCGAACAACAACAACACAGCGTTACAACAACAACACCGTGACAATACTTCCAGAGATGCCCGCATGGCACTCTAAATGATGACGAATTTCCACACTTTCAAGGGGTCAACTGAGAAAAAGCCCTGAAAGTATGTGGGGGTGTTTTTTTTATAAATAAAAAATATAATGGTAGGATCGATCGTGCCCAGGAGTTCGAGTCCCGTTTGCTCAGGTAGCTGATACTTAAGAGTCCAATTAGACCACTGCGTGATCTACTGCTATATGACCGTAACTTGACTCTATCAGTTGGCAAAGTTTTGACATATCGTCACGTACCTAAACGCTATGGAACAGATATATAGCCTACGCCCACAGGTCGCAAACAGATCTGTTCCTACCTGTATTTTCAAATGGGTTAACCCTATCTGGCCTGGGCTTTTTGGGACGTATCCTGGCCTTGGGGGGAGGGGACCGAAATGCCTCCCCCCCCTAATTATTTTCTTACCCCTAGAACTAGGAGGCTGAAACTTACCACACCATACCATTGGGGCGAGCTCTACCAGAAAATGTCAATAAATCCAAGATGGCCGCTTCGATGACGTCACAGTGGCGTCATTTTTAAAAACGGCATTTTTGGTCGATTTTTCGAATTTTTTATTTATGCAGTTTCTCCGCAAAAACTGCATGATACATTAGTAAATAGTAATGTGATGTGAGATAAAATAGTGTTTGTTCACTTTTCATCGCGGAAAAGCAGAAATTTTGAAGAAATATTACGAAAACAATCACTTTTCTGGTACCCCACGTGGTCGCCATCTTGAATTTACCCATGATCTTCTGCTATGGGGCTCATGCAAATATGCTTAAAATGACCCCAATATGACAA
>JAVTVY010020197.1:16925-71899 GCA_036873755.1 Hanleya hanleyi
CCATCATAGTTTACTGTAGCGTTGCTCTAATTTGGCCTTATTAAGCCGTCATCGTTTGTAAAGATGATCGTGACTCTATAATGTAGTCGCCGTTCTTCTGGGCTCTGGCCTCAAAGGGAATTGTAAACAATTTGAACCACTATTGTGATTCATATATAACATTCAGTCATCCATGGAAACAGATAAACAATTGAACAATCTGTATTTTTACTGGCAATTTTAATGAAATTCAACATATCACGTGATAAAGCTCCGGCATGAGAGTCGAAAGCTTGTGCATTAAATATGTTTACGTGGAGTATAACCCAGAAGTTTGAATATTTCTATAACACTATTGAAGCATTTTACAATCCCTTCCTGGACGGCAATAATCCGTCATTTTGACTTTTTGAATTACTGATTTTAGTATATGGACAATTGTTAAATATATAGTTAAATGTAACGCTACTAGGCCTAGGCTATCTCCGGAACAACACCAACTTTGGAGCTGACACTCCGGGATTTTTAGCTTATTATATTGCGATCATTCTGAGTCTATTTGCATAACCCAGGAGCAGAGGATCATGGGTAAATTCGAAATGGGGAGGGGGGAATGAATGTACCAGAAAAATGGGCTTTTCGTCATTATTCTTCAAAATGTTTGCTTTTCTGCGTGTAGAAGTGGGTAAATATTATTTTATTTCAAATCAGACTATTATTTACTAATTCAGCATGCAGTTTTTGTAAAAAAAAAGAAAAAAAGTCACAACTAAAAGCCGTAAAATCTGACTGAAAAACAAATCGACTATAAAATGCTTTTCGGGGAAATGGAGGTCCTCAGAGCGGTCACCTTTTATATATCTCACCAATTTGTTACATTTTCTGGTAGAACACAATCGGATGTTAATGCAATCGTTCATTCATTAATCCATTCTTTCACCCATCCAATGGTATATATAGTGTGGTAAGTTTCAGCTCCCTAGCTCAAGGGATAAGAAAAAATATTTGGGGTGGCCGAACCCAACCCAATCAGGCCAGGATAGGTCCCAAAAGTTACCAACGCAATACTTCAAGGCATGAAAACGTGAGAAATGTTAATATTCCACAATTAATAGATTTGAATTCGTTGCATACTTACCACCATCCCTTCGGATTCTGCATTGACACACCTCTACACCAACTGGGGCAATTACCGAGCTGGTGAAAATCTTTATAGTTTCAGTCAGAAACTGAGACAGAAAATGTGTCACGACGGACAACAGTTAACATAAGTTGTTCCCCATAAACAGGTCTCCGGACCATTTTTTACATATGCATATAGAACAATCTAAGAGTCATCACGTTGTAATAATATACAACATGGACGATGCGAACAACGTGCATGTAACAAGCTGAAAATGAGGGTCAGTTTCAGTTAGGACAACCAACAATAGGTTTAGCGGCAACCTATACCTAACAACCATTATTGTCACATTGAGATGATTTGAAAACTGAAACTGTTGACCACATCGTTTTTTTTGCAAGAAAGAAACTTGTGCTTATTGATATATATATTTGATGTCTGCTGGATTCTGGTAATAATTTATGTCGTTGAATCCGTGTTTTCGATTGCCGTTAAACTACGATTGGAATTGCGAATTTGGATTAAAACATCATGAAGATATGGGTGCCCGATCGCATGAAAACATTTATTCTGCAATGTCTGTTTGGATGGAAAACGAAACCAAAATATGTCCTCATATCATCTATCAGGCCTATAAAGTCTCAAACTTCATCAGCCATGCATCAGTTCATGCAGTCAAATAAGGTGTCTGCTTTCGTTTGACTAATTTGCTCTTCTGTTTTAGGAACGCACTCCACCGTGGCGTTTGCTATTACCGTAATTTGTCGGTTCATGAAGCGTGACAATTAAAAGACCTCTGGGAAGTTTGCAGAATCTGCTTATCATTCAAATCGTTACTAGAAAAACACCTAGGAACTAACAATGAGCGACGATAAGCAAATAATACTTTCTAGTTCATTTGTTGTCTTCGACATCGGCCGTCGCAGTACATTGCATATATACATGCGTAAGGAAATGCTGGCGGCATATTGTATTTTCCTTAAATTTGACTCAAATCTACATCAACCGTGTCTTGACAAACGCACCCAAATGCTGCCCAAAGCCCCGAGACTCTTACGAATGCCATTTGTTTCAATAATTTTTTCATTAATTAATTTCCTCCGATAAAAACAAGCCTTGAGTGAATTGGTCTTGACGTAATTGCCAAATTATGGCATAGCTATATACAGTTCAAACTGAAGGAGACTGGTGACTAGTCACATCTAGTGTCTGTAGGTCTGAACAGCATGTATATAAGCCCAATGTGCCTGGTATAAATCTAAGAGGACCTTGCATCTGAACGATGATAGTCTGCTGTTGACAGTTGGAGATGCTGTTGGCAATTCAAATGGAAGAATCGACAGAAGTGCTTCTCTACTGATGGCCAGATCCAAACAGTTACCGTCAAGATTCTTACCAGTAAGTCAGGAAACGTGGACGAATTTCAAAACTATTCTCGGGTGATGGTATCCGCGTACACAAATAAAACCCACACAGAGAGACAGCTGTTCCGTATTGTGTGATGTAGAATGGTATTTCACCAACATGACCAACCAGATGACGCAGGCATATGATCTCAAAGGCCTCATTACTGTGACTTTAGAACAGTTTCAGGTTCGCTGGGAAGTTCCCTGGATTTCCAATGTAGTGAGTCTCCCACAGAACAGAATACACCACACACTTCAATATACGTCTGTTTCGCTCGATAGTAGCAAGTGTTTTTCTTGTCCGTCACAACCGGCAGCAACCCTTCGGAATTTTCGACATCGCGAGAATAGACATCTGCTAACTGCAATGAATGTGCGAAGTTTTTCACCTTTTCCGAATGGATAGTTCACAAAATGCCCCTTGTTCGTTCGGTCTTGCAAAATAGGTTACGAAGAATAGAAATCGCTTCGTCTGAGCTGTCGCTATATACCAACCAACTCGTTCGAAAACTTCTGTTACATGCGTGCAGAAAGTTTAACGGTGAAAGACCGTGAGTGTACAGGCAATTTGTGATGTTTGAGGAATGCATACGTAAATTTTTTCTTCCCTGGGGTATTAGTTGTATTTACCTGTCACCTGGTCACTTAGTGGCATCAATAAATATTGTCTCAGAAACACACAATGTTACCTTGAAACCAAGTCTAGCTTTAACATGTCTTTGACTATTTTATTTGCTTTTGCAAAATAACACAGAATATTTTCGTTAACTTAAATAAAATCATAAAAATCGGTACACAATTTATGAATTACAGGTTGAAGAATATTTTAAGTTGCCAAAGTATGTTATTTTTTTTCGTTTTCACTTCCATCATTGACAGACCACCTGACCGGAGGGACCACCATTTCAGTTCCCCAGGATGGCCTCCTGAGACAGTTTTGACTGCATTTCATGCTCGTGCTAGAATAACTATTGTGAATTTTGCACTACTCCTTTGCGTGTTGTGTTTTGGAGATCTTTACTGTGCCAAAATGAACACCACGACTGAGCTGTATTGTACATTTTACCCGTAACTTTATTTGGATTAAGGGATACTTCTCAATGAGAAACCTGTGACGGCTGGAACATCAAAAAGATCTGCTGTGACTATAGGTTGGCTACTGAATGTCCGATCTGTGTTCTGCTGTGACTATAGGTTGGCTACTGAATGTCGGATCTGATCTGCTGTCCGATCTGTAATCTGCTGTGACTATATGTTGGCTACAGAATGTCGGATCTGATCTGCTGTCCGATCTGTGATCTCCTGTGACTATAGGTTGGCTACTGAATGTCGGATCTGATGTGCTGTCCGGTCTGTGATCTGCTGTGACTATAGGTTGGCTACTGAATGTCGGATCTGATCTGCTGTCCGATCTGTAATCTGCTGTGACTATAGGTTGGCTACCGAATGTCGGATCTGATCTGCTGTCCGATCTGTGATCTGCTTTGACTATAGGTTGGCTACTGAATGTCGGATCTGATCTGCTGTGCGATCTGTAATCTGCTGTGACTATATAGGTTGCCTGCTGAATGTCAGATCTGGCAATTCTATCACATGTGAATAAGACGGATTTGAAAGGAAAGAAACGACCAAGACTTACAGTAAAAAATCTGCTCATTTTCCTGGAATTGAACCAAACATTCACATCATTTAATACACCTGTTAATATATGTGTGTTTAGGCTTACTAAAAATAAAAGCTCGCTTGTAATCATCTACTCGTCAGGAAAGTGGAGTAGGCGAGGGCATTTTAGTTTTTAGTACAAAATCTATACCGTTAAGCAAGCTTATTGATGTTTTATTGATTACTCTTTGTAATACATACTAACTGACTGTTCATTTATTACCAGGGAGGGATCTGGAGGGATTCCACATTTTCAACTTCAACTATTGGGCTGACAATTTTTTTAGGTATGCTTCAGCGAGAGGGACCAACATTCTTCCAGCAGAAAATGTTCAAAGACCTGAATTCGACCCCATGGTATCCCTAGCACAACTTGGGAACAGATAGAAACCCCTTCTCTATATACATATATACCTCCTTGACGCAAAGTAGCTGACCCTTGTCATGTCCCAGCTTATTGTCAGCTGGACTTGGGATACCTAGATGACACTGACAAAATCTATACAGCCAAACCGCAATGCATCAATCCCTCAATCTTTACGATACCATAGCACGTCTAGATTCAATATTCATATTCATTATGATGAACAATGGTCCAATAACGAGATACGCGCAAATCTGTTTGAGGTGGCCTAATCTACTGGGAAATTTTAATTAAAGTGAATGCACAGAAGACTTTAGTATGTCAATCACAGCAACCGGTATGGGTATAACTAATCGATGTTTCTTCCAAAGCGTTTGCGAACGAGAACACTCACCACAACAAATGTACAAACGCTATTTGAAAACAGGCACTGTTTGAAGACATTAGAGGCAAGAGGGAGATGCTCCAGTTTATTCAACATATGAACTTCTAGGACTGATTGCATCGAACACCTTTAAATATTAATCTATGTAAATTATAGCTATTGCGTAAAAAATATTCTGTAAACAATCAAGATGAGCTTAAGCCAATCGATATACTGTGGTCGCTGAATTATTGATAGTTCATTAAACAGTATTTTATACAGAATATGGAAGTTTAATACACGAGTGTTATGTTGTGTTGAAAATGGGGTAGGACGAGGCGACGAATATTTGTTTATATTAATCAGTCAAAACAGAGTTTTTGTGGAAATTACGCATGCTCATGTGCGCAGGCTTTGTCAGTATATATCTCCTCCACTGCTCGATCAGCTATCTTTTGCTGTCAAATCGACCACTGAATGGCCCAACATCGCGCTTGTAATTTCGGCCTCTTTGATTTTTTCGAGAACAGACAATATGAAATTACAATACGAAACTTCATCGCATAGGCCCGAAATCTGATGAAGTTTTATCCCAGCTTATTGCCAACTGGAATTGGACACCTAGATAACACTGAGAGAAAATGTATACTGCCAAACTTCAATGCACCAATCCCCATAAGCAAACATTATGTATCAACATATCACTTGAAAACATTTAGATTACATAATAATTAATTAGCTTTGGAGCGAGTTCAACACAGATGAGAAGGTGTATCGCAGAGGACAGCTTTTCAAAAACTGCAGGAGCCACTTTGGCATGCTAGTTTAGGCATGCATTTATAATAACACATGTTGTCCAGATCATATCTTTCACACTGCATAATATAGCTACACCCAAACAGTTGATTTTGGAGAAGGAAATATCTCCCCATAAATTTTATATTGCCCGGGCACCACCACCCAACATAATAAAGTGACACAAAGGAGGTATTAGTAGTACATATCCATACCTACCGGCACTGAGAGAGAGAGAGAGAGAGAGAGAGAATTAAGGTTTAACATCGCGTTCAGCAATATTTTAGCTATATAGCGCTAATCAAACCAAATTCTAAGTATTCCAGCAAAAACAAGTCAATAATCTAGCAATCTAGAAGCAATCAACATAACACATTAAAAACATGTATATACATCAAAATTCCACTGGTTTGGACCATGTGGACAGGGGTAACTTATATCAGAAGCTAATTACCTAGCTTCTGCAATTTAACAGAGATTCAAATAAAACACTCATTGACAGGTGACTTGTTGCCCCAACAATATCAGCCGTCGTTCCTGAAATTGGAACAGCGGTACCACAGAAATGAGACCGAATAACAACGGGTGGCACCTTTAAGACTAATTAACTGATTGTACTGGCTACGAGCTTTCGCAGATAGTGGATATCTGCTTCGTCGAAAGTTCTTGATCACTAAACTTTAGTTAGTTTTTAAGGTGCCACCCTTTGTTATTCTTTTATACTACACAGACTAACACGGATACCGCCAATTTCTAATAAATAAGACAGATAATTGGTAAACAAGCTGAAAGACAGCGATGAATTCGAAATTGCTGAGCCATAGTACGACTGATCGTATTCCCTGTCGTTATTCAAGTTGATCGTCTGGGGGGTTTGTTGGTGACTAGTCACATCTAGAGTCTGGGCTTATATACATGTTGTTCAGACCTACAATGTGCCTGGTATAAATCTAAGAGGACCTTGCATCTGAACGAAGCTAGTCTGCTGTTGACAGTTAGTTGGAGATGGTGTTGGCAATTCAATTGGAAGAATCGACAGAAGTGCTTCTCTACTGATGACCAGATTCAAGCAATGACCACTACAGTGCTGATACGCTGTCAGAGGGGCTTGCTCCCGGATGCGGACATGAACCGCAACATAATTTCATGCTGTTGCCTTCATCGTAACGTTGCACAAGCATATTCTCAAGTGGAATTCCGAGATAATCTGTTGATGTATTATCTCTCCGTCAAGATTCTTACCAGTGAGTCAGGAAACGTGGATGAATTTCAAAACTATTCTCGGGTGATGGTATCGGCATACACAAATAAAACCCACACAGAGAGACAGCTGTTCCGTATTGTGTGATGTAGAATGGTATTTCACCAACATGACCAACCAGATGACGCGGACATATGATCTCACTGTGACTTTAGAACAGTTTCAGGTTCGCTGGGAAGTTTCCTGGATTTCCAATGTAGTGAGTCTCCCACAGAACAGAATGCACCATACACTTCAATATACGTCTGTTTCGCTCGATAGTAGCAAGTTTTTTTCTTGTCCGTCACAACCGGCAGCAACCCTTCGGAATTTTCGACATCGCGAGAATAGACATCTGCTAACTGCAATGAATGTGCGAAGTTTTTCACCTTTTCCGAATGGATATTTCACAAAATGCCCCTTGTTCGTTCGGTCTTGCAAAATAGGACATGAAGAATAGAAATTGCTTCGTCTGCGCTGTCGCTATATACCAACCAAGGATACTCATTCAACCAACTCGTTCGAAAACTTCGGTTACATGCGTCCAAAAAGTTTAACGGTGAAAGACCGTGAGTGTATAGGCAATTTGTGATGTTTGAGGAATGCATACGTAAATATTTTTCTTCCCCTGAGGTATTAGTTGTATTTACCTGTCACCTGGTCACTTAGTGGCATCAATACATATTGTCTCAGAAGCACACATGTTATCTTGAAATCAAGTCTAGCTTTAACATGTCTTTGATTATTTTATTTTCTTTTGCAAAATAACACAGAATATTTTCGTTAACTTAAATAAAGTCAAAGAAATCGGAACACAATTTATAAATCACAGGTTGAAGATTATTTTAAGTTACCAAAGTATGTTAATTTGTTTTTTCGTTTTCACTTCCATCATTGACAGACCACCTGACCCGAGGGACCACCATTTCAGTTCCCCAGGATGGTCTACTGAGACAGTTTTACTGCATTTCATGCTCGTGCTAGAATAACTATTGTGAATGTTGCACTATTCCTCTGCGTGTTGTGTTTTGGAGATCTATGCTGTGTCAAAATGAACACCTCGACCGAGCTGCATTGCACTTTTACCCGTAACTTTATTTGGATTAAGGGATACTCCTCGATGAGAAACCTGTGACGCCTGGAACATCAAAAAGATCTGCTGTGACTATAGGTTGGCTACTGAATGTCGGATCTGCGATCTGCAATCCGATCTGTGATCTGCTGTGACTATAGGTTGGCTACAGAATGTCGGATCTGATCTGCTGTCCGATCTGTGATCTGCTGTGACTATAGGTTGCCTGTTTAATGTAGGATCTGATCTGCTGTCCAATCTGTGATCTGCTGTGACTATAGGTTGCCTGTTTAATGTCGGATCTGATCTGCTGTCCGATCTGTGATCTGCTGTGACTATAGGTTGCCTGTTTAATGTCGGATCTGATCTGCTGTCCGATCTGTGATCTGCTGTGACAAAAGGTTGGCTACTGAATGTCGGATCTGTGATCTGCTGTGACTATAGGTTGGCTACTGAATGTCCGATCTGTGTTCTGCTGTGACTATAGGTTGGCTACTGAATGTCGGATCTGATCTGCTGTCCGATCTGTGATCTGCTGTGACTATAGGTTGCCTGTTTAATGTCGGATCTCATCTGCTGTCCGATCTGTGATCTGCTGTGACAAAAGGTTGGCTACTGAATGTCGGATCTGATCTGCCGTCCTATCTGTGATCTGCTGTTACTATAGGTTGCCTGTTTAATGTCGGATCTGATCTGCTGTCCGATCTGTGATCTGCTGTGACTATAGCACGGAGGAGAAACAACTATCCCTACCTCCGGGATTTTGACGAAATTTGCCATGCTTGCGGGTAGAGCAACTTTATCTTCCGGGTAAAATGACCGATTCTAACAGACGGAGGTCAGTCTTCCGACAATTCAGACGAACAGTCTAAGTAAGCAGTAGACATACAACTACCAGTTGGTGATAGAGATTTTTATCAATCTATAGAGGCTTAGAACGAGCTGTATTGTTGTCCGGATGTTTCTGTATGATCTTCACAAAATAGGCAGTCAATTGTGCAAGCGAACATTTGTTAAATTCTCGCGAGTTAATTGCACGCCAGTTTGTCTTCAGTCTTCGGTTATATGATGGATCGTCCACTGTATAGCAGGGTAGACCCATTTGTGCTTGAATTATATGCTACCGAATGTTTTTTTCGACGTACATTTCATTATTGCGCACTTTTGGTGATATTATTCAGTCTTCCGGGTGCACTTACTCATGCTTCCGGGTAATACATTTGAAATATAATATACAAGGGAGTGCACTTTCTACCTAGAAATTTAAAAGATTATGCAAACGTTAACCCTCCCGGGCCTGGGGGCATTATGCCCCCCCCCCCCCACCAAACTTTGTACTCTATCTCCGGAAAGACAAAACGCTGAGAGCTGAAACTCCGTAACTTTGCTTATCATACTGGGTTTTTTTGGAGCCTATTTGCATAATCAACTGAACAAAGAATCATGGGTAAATCCGAAATTGCGGCTATGTGAGGAACTAGAAAAATGATATTTTCGTCATATTTCCACAAAATTCTTGCTTTTCTGCATGAAAAGTGAACAAAACTATTTTATTTCATATCAGATTATTATTTACTAATTTATCAGGCCGTTTGTATGAGGAAATCAAAAGAATAAAGAAATCGAAAAAATCCGACATGAAAATGGACCAAAAAATGTCTTTTTTTTTGTAATGACGTCAAAGTGACAATACAGGTGAGATGGTGTTAAAAATTTGGATTTCTTTCACATTTCTTCTGAGGTTATGGGCAATATTAATGGATATTCATTCGTGGGAAATAACAGTCGTCATTTCAATCGTTCAGTTACATATCAGAACGCCTTGGAAAAACACCTTCAAGCTCACAGTGGAAACTTCAGGTTTGGTTCACGGTACCAGGTGATTGAATCAAGTGTTTAATTCATAGCACGTGCGATATATTACATAACGTAACTGTTCAAGTTGTTTTCCTACTTCTCGCTGTAAACCGAGGTGTGTCCGCTTTATTTCACAATCTGATTGAAACTGAAAGGACTGACGCCAAGACATTGTGACGTCACATGAACAACGTAACTTTAGCGACGTCCGATTTGATTACAATGTTTTTCAATTATTATTTTATTTCTGATGTCACCTTTCAGTGTTTAGTTCCAGACGTTTAGGCTAGAGAGAAACGGACAAGTAAAAAATTAATTTCAAGACGTTTTTTTAGACCCTAAATTATGTCTTCGCTTGTGCCCGATTGAGTTGGCGGTTCATGGTAATCAGTTGTGAACCATTCCAGTTTGTTAATCCAGGAAGCGGAAATGTATATTTCCTACTCAAAAGGTTTGATGTAGACTGGATGAGTCTCTTTTTCATATGTACTATCTAATAATAATAAAATGACCTTTAATAAATATATACGTTTGATAAGTAATTAAATAGAATATATAAATAAAAAAAATGAAAAAATGATTTTTGAAATAGAAGCATTTCTTAATAGGCAGAGTTACTTCCTTTTGTTTCCCCTTTAAAATACATTATGAAACAGGGGTTGGGTCCAGTCTAGGTGCAGAAAAACGTAGCAGGTCAATAGGAGAAGAAAGAAGGTTAAAGCATATATAAACACCTCTACATCCGACCGTCGCCAGCCGAATAAAATGACGAGTGTTATTTCCCATGAATGAATATCCATTATTATTGCCCATAACCTCACAGAACATGTGAAATAAATCCAAATTGCTAACACCACCTCGCCGGTATTGCGAAAATAGCCCCACCGGCTGACCACCGTTTCACCGGCTGGCATAATTTAGGGTCTAAAAAAACGTCTTGAAATTAATTTTGATTCAATCACCTAGTACCGTGAACCATTTAGAACAAACTTGAAGTTCCACTGTGAGCTTGACGGTGTTTTTCCAGGGTGTGATGGGAAGAGTACATCTTCAAACAATTTTTGCACTGGACTGGTCCACTATGGGTACGCTGAACATGTCGATGAAACTCAAAATTTTCGGAGAACATCTTCTCCCACTGATTGCAAGAAATCGTCTTACCACTATGGACTTGCAGATGTCTCTTGAGGTTGAAATTTCGAGCAAACACTCTTTGACAATAAGAACAGGTAAATTCAGAAAGGGTTCCTATCGGCGGCATGTTTCGGTGTGCTTGCCACTTGAGGGTTTCCAGTCACCGACAGGTGTAACGGCCCAACGCTATCGTTCAGAGAATGTACATCTGACATTACATGACATTCCCATGATATTGATAGTCTGTCTTGCTGTACCGAGAAACATAGCAATTTTTCACGGCACAGCGTTGTATATGATAAATACTCCTCTCTTGCGACGCAGCTGCTTCCCATTGCGCGCGCGCCAAACATTTCTCAGGTTGGAAAGTGGCGAGTTTTCTATCAAGGTTTTGACGAAGGAAAATGATGATCCAGGAGTTGATGCTTGCATATGTGAGTGAAATAAACTTGATACCTGGTGAAATTGTACGTAACCACAGCAAGAAGGTCGGTCATTTTTTCGGTGATAAAACGCGACGCAGTGTATCGCAGTAAGTACGGCATCAGTCGGGTCAGTGCTCGAGACTGACTCACCGGTACCGGTACTCCGAGACATAGGCTTAGGCTTACCGATGCAATTTCTCGCAATCGAGAAAGGTGATGTACAACGAGCGCTGTGCATCTGATGGAAAATTTTCACATGACAGGCTGGTCACATGAATGCAATAAATGAAGGCGTATGTTAAGCCTGCTGAGCCTGAAGAAAACCCAAGGGGGCGGGGGGGATGTGTGTGCTTGGAAATGGTGAATGGTGAAAATGTTTATCGATTACCCGGAAGCATGAGCAAGTGCACCCGGAAGACTAGATAATATCACTAAAAGTGCGGAATAATGAAATGTACGTCGAAAAAACGTTCGGTAGCATATAATTCGAGCACCAATGGGACTACCCTGTTGTACAGTGGGCGATCCGTCATATAACCGAAGATTGAAGACAACTGACGTACAATTAACTCGCGTGGATTTGGCAAATGTTCGCTTGCACAATTGACTGCCTATTTTGTGAAGATTATACAGAAACATCCAGACAGCAATATAACTCGTTCAAAGCCTCTAAAGGTTCATAAGAATCTCTATCACCAACTGGTAGCTATATCTCTGCTACTTACTTAGAGAGTTCATCTGAATTGTCGGAACATTGACCTCCGTCTGTTCCCAGGGCGTGAGAATCGGCCATTTTACCCGGAAGATAAAGTTACTCTACCCGCAAGCATGGCAAATTTCGGCAAAATCCCGGAAGTAGGGATAGTTGTTTCTCCTCCGTGTATAGGTTGGCTACTGAATGTCGGATCTGATCTGCTGTCCGATCGGTGATCTGCTGTGACTATAGGTTGCCAGCTTAATGTTGGATCTGGCAATTCTATCACATGTGAATAAGACGGATTTGAAAGGTAAGAAACGACCAACACTTAACAGTCAAAAATATGTTCATTTTCCTAGAATTGAACCAGACATTAACATTATTTCAAACACGTGTTAATATATGTGTGTTTAGGCTTAATAAAAATAATAGTTCGCTTGTAATCATCTATTTGTCAGGAAAGTGGAGTAGGCGAGGGCATTTTAGTTTTTAGTTTTAGTCTGACTACTTTAACGTACAAAATCTATACCGTTAAGCAAGCTTATTGGTGTTTTATTGATTACTCTTTGTAATACATATTAACTGACTGTTCATTTATTACCAGGGAGCGAGCTGGAGAGATTACACATTTTCAACTTCAACTATTAGGCGGACAATTATTATTATTTTTTTTTAGGTTTGCTTCAGCGAAGTGGGGGGAGGCGGGGAGGCAAAATTCTTCCAGCAGAAAATGTTCAAAGACCTGAATTCGACCCATGGTATCCCTAGCACAACTTGGGAACAGATAGAAACCCCTTCTATATATACATATATACCTCCTTGACGCAAAGTAGCTGACCCTTGTCATGTCCCAGCTTATTGTCAGCTGGACTTGGGATACCTAGATGAGACTGACAAAATCTATACAGCCAAACCGCAATGCATCAACCCCTCAATCTTTACGATACCATAGCACGTCTAGATTCAATATTCATATTCAGTATGATGAACAATGGTCCAATAACGAGATACGCGCAAATCCGTTTGAGGTGGCCTAATCTACTGAGAAATTTTAATTATAGTGAATGCACAGAAGACTTTAGTATGTCAATCACAGCAACCGGTATGGGTATAACTAATCGATGTTTCTTCAAAAGCGTTTGCGAACGAGAACACTCACCACAAAAAAATGTACAAACGCTATTTGAAAACAGGCACTGTTTGAAGACATTAGAGGCAAGAGGGAGATGCTCCAGTTTATTTAACGCATGAACTTCTAGGACTGATAATATCGAACACCTTTAAATATTAATCTAAGTAAATTATAGCTATTGCGTAAAAAATATTCTGTGAACAATCAAGATGAGCTTAAGCCAATCGATATACTGTGGTCGCTGAATTATTGATAGTTCATTAAACAGTATTTTGTACAGCATATGGGAGTTTATCACACGCGTGTTATGTTGTATTGAAAACGGGGCAGGACGAGGCGACGAATATTTGTTTATATTAATCAGTCAAAACAGAGTTTTTGTGGAAATTACGCTTGCTTACGTGCGCACGCTTTGTCTGTATATATCTCCTCCACTGCTCGATCAGCTATCTTACCCTGTCAAATCGACCACTGAATGACCCAACATCGCGCTTGTAACTTCGCCCTCTTTGAGTTTTTCGAGAACAGACAAAAAGAAATTACGAAATTTCATCGCATAGGCCTGAAACATGATGATTTTTATCTCAGCTTATTGCCAGCTGGACACTGACACTATCTACTGCCAAACTTCAATGCACCAATCCCCATAAGCAAAGATTATGTATCAACATATCCCTGGAAAACATTTAGATTACATAATAATTAATTAGCTTTGGAGCGAGTTCAACACAGATGAGAAGGTGCATCCCAGAGGACAGCTCTTCAAAAAATGCAGGAGCCACTTTAGCATGCTAGTTTAGGCATGCATTTATAATAACACATGTTGTCCAGATCATATCTTTCACACTGCATAATATATCTACAACCCAAACAGTTGATTTTGGAGAAGGTAATGTCTCCCCATAAATTTTATATTGCTCGGTCATCACCACCCAACAACATAATAAAGTGACATCAAGGAGGTATTGGTAGTAAATATCCATACCTACCGGCACTGAGGGAGAGAGAGAGAGATATATATATATATATATATATTAAGGTTCAACAATATTTCAGCTATATAGCGATGTGATCAAACCAAATTCTAAGTATTCCAGCAAAAACAAGTTAATAATCTAGCAATCTAGAAGTAATCAACACAACACAACACATTAAAAACATGTACATACATCAAAATTCCACTGGCATTGGACCATGTGGACAGGGGTAACATATATCAGAAGCTAATTACCTAGCTTCTGCATATAGAGATATCAACAATTTAACATAGATTTAAATAAAACACTCATTGCCTTTCTTGGACTTTTCTTTGAACAAAGAATGTTTGCATTCCTCAGCGGAATACGTTTTTCTGTCTTCTACATGTATAATCCAACATTGTAGCATGTTTATCATTCTTAAAGGAATGGTGATGAGGGAAAGTATCATACCCTTGAAGGGTAACGGCACAATATAGATAACAGATACATGTGGATATATTGATGCATGAGATATTCCAGTATCAGCGAATATGCGAAGCATCAGTGAAGAATACTGATCAGCGATACGGATTTGATATTTTTGGAACATCATGATGTCTTGCCGGCCTCAATGAAAACTGTTGACCGCTTTTCTCTTGCAGGAAACTAGCCTATGTTTATGTATACTATGATCGTCTTTTTGAATTTGGTGCTAATACTGGTATATGGAATATGGAATAGGTCTTTGTATTATGGACGCGGATATTCTTTAATGAACGACGGCTGAATTATGAATGACGGATCAGACGCTTGTAATGTAGTTATCAATAGTTGAGCATGAAGTTAAATGTTCAACAAATCCATATGAAATTTGGAATACAATCTCAGAATTCTATTTCTTTATTATTTCAGGTTTATGCTAAAAGCTTACATAGCACATCTACATGTATATGCTTTGCCACAAGCCCTGAAATGTCTCCTTTCGAAATGTCATGGATTCCCAGGGATCGGATCCCTGACCGTAGCACTCATATTCTATCTTCTGATGGATTCGATTCTTACAGATAAGTATGAAAGCACTCCCACCCCAGATACCCCATATTCACAGAATAGCAATATTCATCCACTACCAAACTCAGTTACCACATGTATTTCACCAGCCCATAACCATACAGATTTGAACGTTTACCCCCGGCTCCCAACAGGACCGTCATCCTACATGAATATCTGCTGTATCAAGTTCTCCTCCGCCCACCTGCATATCTATTCTGTAAATCGTCACGCCACCCTATGTCCACCTGTAGCATTAAGAAATAAACCATTTCAGAACGCAGGATTCAGATATTTTGGAAAGAAACACGCCATTGAAATATCTCTGACCATTTATCTAATATAAACCATCGTTCCGCCCCATAACCCTCGATGTATTGAATTGAATTGAATTTATTGTACAACACACATCTAATTGTGGCCGCTTAGTTCAATAACATATAAATAAACAACTTATTAAAGCAGCATGGCTAGGATAATCTAAACGAAGGCTTTACGGTCCACCTTCTACCTCCGAAAATGATCATCGATCCACCAAAGGATGGTTAAAATATCTTACAGTACCCACGAGAAGCTTGCCGATGAATATTCGTAAGGTTTAACCTGGTTGCAGCATGGTCCCAGCGTGTTTGAATTATATAAATTATGCTGCAATCATGACAGGAATTTGTAGCATGGTTCCAGCTATACAACCTTACTCAGTCGTGAAATGAAAGCTCATTCTCACATTGTTAACCGACATATATCCAGTTACATAATAGCACCACATAGAGGTAAGAGGGAGGGAATTTGGCTTAATGTCACACTCAAGTTTGTTTCATTCATATGGTGACAGTCAGTTCGGTTGGTGGAGGAAGCAGGAGTACCCGGAGAGAACCATCGCCCTTCGGCAAGTAACTGACAAAATTTCACACATGTACCAGCTGGGCTCGATCCCATGCCGGTTCAGCGGTGTGAGGCTAGCGGTCACCAGCGAAGCGCCTTAGACCACTCGGCCACCGAGGGCCCCCATAGAGGTAAGAAATATGCATTGACATGCAATGGTCGTAAAACATATATTGGCGTATCTGACAAAAAGGCAGTCCCACACTGGTATCATGACTGCATATTACGCACAGATGTATCCAAGAATCTGTTCCGCCTTCAGAGTGAAAACCTTCGTATTTGAACTTTTCGTTGATACTTTATCAAGGTGAACATTCACCACATTATATAACGTGTATGGATGAAGCTCGGTGATTCACAATCACACAACAGTTATTGTAATTGAATTATTTAACGTCGTTTTCACTAACTTGTAGGACTGATAGCCTTGAGCACATTTACATATTATTCTAAATAAATTATATCTATTGCGTGAAAGCATTCTGTTGCTTCAACCAACCGATACGCTAGGGTCGTTGAATTATCGATAGTTCATTAAACAGTATTTTGTACAGAAGATGGCATTTTATTACACGAGTGTTATGCTGGGCTGAACACGGAATAGCACGAGGCAACGAAGATTTTTTCTATATTAATCAATCGAAATTGCGAGACCGACACCCACATAGTTTTCGAGAAAATTATCTATGACTGCATGTACCTCGTCCACTGCTCGGTCAGCTATCTTTCTTTTTTAAATCGACCATTGAATCGGCCAACTTCGCGCTTGTAATTTCACGTTCTTTTCACAGACAATATGAAAGTCCATCTTTTAGGCCTGAAACCTGATGACTTTTTATCCCACTTCTATTCCATGAAATGACAGGTTTACAATTCAATTACACTGCCACCTCCCTCATGTAGTACATCACTTTATTACGGTTCTTACGACAGCGCTAACTTTCAACATTAGCATACTGCTTTTAGAATGACAAAGGATTTCGAATGCTCATTCCATCGCAAAAGTAAAAAATTGATTCGCAGTATTCTGCTCTTACAGTGGACTTCTTGGTGAAACGGAAAGGTTGCATTGATAGCTAACCCTGGAAATTACCTCTGCTTCACGAGATTGTGGATAGTAAAACACAACAATCATGTAATTAAATGCTTCCCTTTCTGGGCGTGCGAGTCTGCATGTTACATGAAATGTGGAGACAGACCGTGTTTATCGTATGGAGACTACAGTTGGTGTGTTGTTATATAACGATCTGGACTAAAAATCGTTGTATTATAGATTTCATTCCCTTGTCTGGTCTCCTCGCAATGTGAAAAATTTCAATGAACAAGCGGTCGATCAACCCTTGTTGACTAGAATCCCCGATAACATTAACTGCTTTCGTTTCTAAAATCAATTAAATTCAATGTCTGGTTATATGCAATGCATTTCGGCTAATCCTTACCTTGAAAATGTGCAAAATAGTGGAGATTTCATGTATATTGATCATGTAATGAGAAGGATAGCTCATTCCATATTAAATATACCAAGGGCATATATGATATATTGTATCCGTTGGAAGGAGAGGTAATATCGGAAAGTTGTACTCATTCCATGATATTTAGTGAATACAATTCAATTTCATAGTATAGTTAGGCCATGGGATATTGGTTTCAGCAATCCGTAATAATGTTTAGTGTTAAATTGTTTCTACACTAGGGATAATCCTTTTTCCTTACTCTTTTTGCCATTTTCCATGATCTGTTGAGGTCGCTATACTAATTGGTTAGTAAACGACAGAAAATTATAATATGAATGGTGATTTTTGTTTGGTAAGACTAACGGCTGAATTATGGATGACGGACTAGACGCTTGTAACAAACGATTCATTGGTCTACGGTACCGCATCTAACACAAAATATTCGCAATATTGCGGTTCGTAGTTGAACGTGGGCTTTCAACGATAGCCGTTGACTTTTTTACATCGTCGAGTGTTCATTTAAGCATTGCTCCGTTCTCATTCCACACTGCAATGTTCCTACGAAGTAGGCTACAGATCGCAAATTGTCCGGTAATGAGTGAGTGAGTCCATCCGAATCCTTTCGTCGGCAAAATAAGCAGAACCGTTGACATTAGAACCTTGATTTTTGGCATGAACGTGCATTAGGGCATTGTTACCAGCAAGTTCTGATCTGAAATAATTTTGATTAAAATTAGATTGATAATTAACACTTCAGAATATTGTTATAGATATATGTGAACTGTAGCCTTTAACGTGTATCCTATTTCACATTGGCCACACCAGGCTTGAGCCTTCAAATTCAGGTCAAATTACCCACAGCTAAAAATACCCTGTCCCACTGTATGTGTATGCCACATGGCCCTATTACTGAGGTTAATCTTAACTACTGCATATACCCTCAAACAATCAGCGCTGTTTCCATAACGAAGCTGAGGTGGTTTAACGTTTATCAATGAAGAAAATCACCGATCAACCGACATAGAATATAATGTGAAACAAGAAAACCGGAATAGTACATTCATCAGATTGCCGATGCCCAAAATGTGTTGTCTCATATATCTAGATAACAACGTGATGTAGAGACGCTATTTATTCGTCTTTGTGCCGGTTATGCTCAGGAGAATGACATAGAATCATTATTATCTTGTGCTGAGAAGGTGTTGGTCTTGAGTTGAATTACCGTAAACTACATAAATGCTACCTTTCTACTATAGTACTATATATAAAAATTTGTTGTATTGTTGGGAAAATAATGTGATTCAAAAAGTTGTTTTGATCCTGTACAAGGGCACTGAAAACCATTAAAGAGATGTAAATGTATTTTCACACGTAAAGCTTGAAATCTACTGAACCTATATTATTCAATCTGTTTCCTTTAATTAAAAAATTGTAAAATTAAATCGGCGATCGTTATTTATTTTGGAATGAAGGCGCATTAGGAGACTGTTACCAACAAGTTCTGAGCTGACCTACTTTTGATGAAAATTTCTGGTGATTTTTGATGAAAATCACTGGCGATTCTGACTTGGGCGGTGCCCATCTTAATATAGGCAGGATTTCAACTGGGGTGGGGATTTCCAAGAGTTCAGTTCGCGTTCGAGTCCTAATGCCTACTGTACTTCGTAGGTCCTGTGACGTTAGTCACACTGCCATGTATTTCAACACCAGAATGCTATAAAACAAGTAAATTTGCTGTTATGCCATCTGATTGCGGTTCGACACATACACTCAGTCTTTGAAAAGACAGCTGAGGTAATGCCGTGCTGGCTGATTTAAGTGTTTCATTGTCTGGCCAGCTCCATGGACGAATTCAGTGGAAATGAACATGACTTGGATGGGGCTAAACATTCGACAACAAAAGACAACGGCTTCTGTTGAAAGGCCACGCTTGATTAAAAACCGGAGCACACAAGAGCAGCACACTGCCAAACAAATTCGTTATTGCGATTGGAATGAAAATTCGAAATCCCATGTCATTCTAAAAGTAATATGCTAATGTTGAAAGTTAACGCTGTTGCAAGAACGATAATAATTGCGAACGCGAGTTCCCATGACTGGCACCGCCGGAAGATCAGCTTTAATTTGGTATGTCGGGTTACATACAGGACACACATTCCGGCACTTGTTCACATTGACAACTAAGTTATTGGGGGTTTTTTCTCAAACAATGCTAGACTTCAGAATAATTGATAACCTGTTATGTACGGTAGATGAATGGATGCACAAACCATCACGTGACTGAAAGGCGGATAAGACGTCATCAGGGTTTAGGTCTATTGGAGAATACTTTGATCCACGCTATCTTGATCCTTTACAATTGATAAGATAACAACAACGATAACAAAAACACATGTCTACCATTATAGATCTTCAAATACATCGGACGAGAATGTTGCCAATATGACAACGCAAACCTTCTCTCTCGACGTAAAGTATTCTCCTCACATTGAAGCCGGAAACCGAAGTCAGGGGTTGAAACTAACATGAAGGGTTTCCTGATTCAGCGCAGACAAGCAAACAAACAGACAAATAGGCAGACGGAACAATAACAATCTCATCGCCTCTTCCAATGAATTAATTCTCTCTCTCTCCCTCCAATGAATCGAGAGTAATAAATTAGGGATTTCCGGGAGTAAATACTGACCATAATAATGGGTGAATGAGAAGAACGATTGGGATGCTTTCATTGGACTACACCATACTGATATCAATTTCAATAGCGCAGTGAGGAAATATTTCACTTATACATATGGTTATAAAAAATCTTGTATGTGATTAATGTAGCATTATCGTGATTATGGTTTTAGTGGGGTAAATATATTCATGGCTGATGGATGTGACTTGAGTAAATACTCCTGATATCACCCTGAACACGGAACAAAGTGTTTCTATCTCATTTATATCATCTGCAGTACTCACGGTCAGTTGTCAATCGACCAATGCGTATAAAATAGATACACGTATCCGTAGTTAACTATCGCATTATCTTCATTGGCACCATCATTCCATAATGAGAATTTATTCCTATATTCAATCATCCATAGTAGCGGCATATGTGAACTTTCAGTTAGCTATGCTGAAAGCCACATGTATGAGGTAAAGCTTTATTGCGCAAATTATGTTACTGTCATACGTCTGTGAAAACTATGCTGCAAACATTCTGGAAACCTACATTCGAAAACGATGATTTTGGGGGATCTGGAGAAGTTTTTGTTGGGAGCCACAGTCCGGTGCGAAAAACCAAGTAAGGATTCTTAATTATATGATTGGATGATACATGATGATATATGATTAATATGATTTATTAATTCACATTGTGCGCAATATGAAAGTCTCTTCTCCATAAATGGAGTGACGTTAACATTTATAGCTGAGATAGATGACCCGGATGTGTTATGGATCCCACGGTGTATTGTTTCCAAGGACAGTTATTGGTTGATTCTGTGCCGATCCGTTACCCCCATTTGCGATTGCTGTTGTTGTTGCACATGACCAAGGCATGTCGTAAGAATCTGTTCCGAATATAAGGCGATGCCTGTCCCGTATGAAGAAATATTGAACCTAAGCGCATGACATGTTTCTATCTAATTTCACTTATTTCTGGTCCTCTCCAGACCCGGCATGCATGTAAGACGAGATTGATATCCCACCCCGAATCGTACAAATCTGTTATTTCCTGGTTATATGTTTCACTTTCTAATGCACTTTCCGATTCAATACACGATTGATAGAATATATTTGTTGATTTTGTCTTCAGAAATTCTGATTGTAAAGGAAACTGTAAAAAAAAAATGCAATAAATTAGAGCTGTAGACTTTGTGTATCGACAATTACCAAAGAATGTTTTATACACGGTGGTAGGTGTTTTAATTTATTCGGAAATTAGAATTTCATGGCCAATGAGAACGCAGAATGGAGATTAATAGTTATCTCCGGTTATGATCATTCTGTCGTTATGTGGTTTTCTTCGACAAAATATCTATTATCATTGCAAGCTTTGATATTGTCCCTCCATACTATCTTAACTCCAACTTTAAACAAATACGATCGTCAATGTGTTTTCTTCATTCAATGTCAAAATGTAACTTAACATCATATTATATGTGATGTTTTAAGGACATCTTAAGGTCATAAAGAAGGTGGAATTTTGAAACGGTCATGCCTTGTCTAAGTTTTTTTTGATAGGTTTGTGACCTGTAAACATGGCGAAGAATGAAGCGCTTGGTCGGCGTCGGGCCTCACAGGTATTTGTTCTGAATACGAACTTGCATCTATAAATACTTCCCAGTTTGGGCCGTTTTTGTCTATCTGGCGGTCACATATTGAATCATTTTCCAACAGATGATTTGATAGGGCTATTACATCATCGCCCTGAAATATTTGTATATAATACCGCTCATGCCAGTGCTATAAGCCGTATGGTCATGTTGATCAAGATGTCCACATTAACAGCTACAATAAAAGCCTGGCTGGAATACAAATCATCACAAGAATCATCGTTGGTTCTTATGATGTTTTTGGAAATATACAGTCAGTATATTTGTCTGTGGGGTCATATGACTTCTTGTCATTACTGCGACATCTTTTTCAACCCCCTTTTAATGTTGCGTTTAATTGATAATATACAGTTGAATACACTTGTCAACTTCGCAATCTTCGCTTAGGTTCATGCTGGTTTTGTTCATTGGAAAAATGGATTTTATTATATTAAAAAAAGTCCGCTGATGAGAAATCTACAGTACTGTTTAGCTAAATCTTGCCAACAGCAAAATATGTATGATATCGGCCACATGCCATCGAAGAATTTCCTGAAATAACCGGAACATTTATTGTAATATGTGGATGGTAGGATTGAGATGTACAATCTCAGTAAAGAGGATGTCAACTGTTTCTTGTCGTGAAAATGCCACTTTTCTCATCTCACGAGATGAAATATTTATGGTAGGGGAGATTGGGATATACTGGCACATATTTCACCTTTTTGCAAAAATCTCTGATATTATTGTCCTTTAGAGTAGCCTTCTATGATCTAGTTATAACTTTTCTATGACATAATCATACAGAAAAATTTGAAATATCTGTTATACTTTTCTCCAGAATTAGTTTTTAAAAAGCGAAAAAGTGTCCCAATTTGCCCGCATATGGTTGCGGTAGAGCAATAATCAAAATACAGTTTAAATCAAGTATTTACTAATATGTTTCAAAGGAGTTTAGAAGATTCAACAACGATGACCCCTGCTTTACATAAAATAATGTAAATTTTGCCCCTAATTTTTAACCAATGACAGTTTTCACTTGTAATCGATAATGGGGTTGGTGGCTTTCTGCTGATTATAATGTCATGTGCTTCCTGTTCTTAACATAGGAGCTAGACGGCTTGACTCATTGTGCCCCATGTCCCACTGTACCGACATCTCCCTTTGTCAAGAAACAGTAGATTTCCTTTTATTGTATACTTTTATGGTATTAGTTTATTCTGGATATTTTAAAACATCCCTGACGTCACTCACGGACTACTTTGCTGTCGACAAATTGCACGTACTACAACCATAAGCGAATTTCTTAGTATCGATGGAATCCAGCAGATCTCATGAATTTTATCAGCATGTCTCCCAAATAAACGATTATCATGTCGACCGGATATGACCCCCTTCCCCACCACTTCCCTTCTACAGAAAATCACGGTCTTTCGTGTGTCGAGCGGGGCTTGTCCGCCTCTATACAGGTAGACCTTGTAGATCTCTCCCTACCTAAAGGAGGAAAGATCTAGCTTCAAATCATTTCAGAAACCGACCAAAAAATGTAGCGTGCAATCTTTCTCGGCTGAGGAATCGGTCAACCAAGTATCAAAACCACACACCGTAAATACGTGGGAAGGAGCACGGTATGCTTACAACCACGGTCATCTCAACATGTACTCTTTTCTGGAGTCCTTTCTATTGCAACGGTTCTGTTTCCAGCCTCGATTCCTTTTCGAAGTTGGGCGGATGCGCGAATTAACCGGAATTAGCGACTGGAGTTGTGGAGCGTAGACATTATTCAGTTGAGAAAGTAACGTCAATGTTAGTCATGTGGATTTGTGTATGCGCGCCACAACAACATTCGAAAGTTGAAACGGACTCGAGGAGGAAACAGAACAGGTGCGACAGAAAAAACTCCAGAAAAAGAGTACCTGTTGAGATGATCGTGGTTGTGCTAATACCGTGTTTCTTCCCAAGTACTTAACGTATGTGAGTTGACACTTGGTTTACCGATTCGTCAGCGGTTTCGAGTTTAAGACATATATAAATGGAATTAACCCTGGTGGCGCCACGTACAGGCAGATCTTGTTGAAACAATACCAGTCGACATCTTGTCGCAAGGAACGCATATGCTGAATTTCGGATTAATCAGATGAAGCATTTTGAAAACAGAATTAGCAAGGACTAATGAAACACTGGAACCAGTATGGCGCCACCTACAGGCAGATCTTGCTGAAAAACACGAAATGGGCTCTTGCGACAAGAGAACCATATGCCGAATGTTTTAGGAATGTGAAAATGAGTTGTGATTGTATCACATGCGAAAGGAAAATTTCGCACGAATGGACCGAAAAGAGAGCCATTAGAGTCACCACCAACCGACAGACCTTGCTAAAGCAAAACAGCAATCAAAATTTCAGAAGAATCCGAAAGAAACGAGTTCCGGGTTATCGCGTGCGGACACATACATCATTCGTACGGACAAGCACGGAATGAACTCTAGCGACGCCAGATGGAGACAGATCTTGCTGAAACACAGTACCAATAGACATCTTGCCGCAATAAACGCATGTGCTGAATTTCGGAAGAACCCGACGAAGCGTTTTGATTCATCGTGTACGAGGAAAGAATTCGCATGGACAGATGAAAGATGGGAACCAGACTGGCGCCACCTACAGGGAGATCCTGCTGAAACACAATACGAAAAGAGGTCTTGCGACAAGAGACCCATATACCGATTTTTTTAGAAATGTGGTGAAGCGTTGTGATTTTATCGTGTGCGAAGGGAATAATTCGCATTCGCATCAATGAATAAAAATGAAAGCGATACGATACGAATTTATTACGATCAAGGTAAAGGTACAGAGATCAAGGGAAAGTAACTCCCAACATAAACAAAAACACGGATTTCAGCAATTATATACACAGACAATATATTCAATAAAACCACTGACGTATGCATACAATACAATTTATATTGAGGTGTGAAAAGCTATGGCATGATTCATAAAGCCATTAGAGGCGCCACCTATTGACAGATCTAGCTGAAGCGCAACACCAATCGACATCTTGTGGCAAGGAACCCATACGCCAAATTTCTGACATATATAATTCGTAACAATGTGTGTGACTCATCCTTTACTGCAAAGAACGAAACCGATTTAGGCTAAAAGTGGCTGTATGCAATAATGTGCTACATTGACATAAAAATATGTTGCTTAAAGCTTATATCGAATTGGCTCTATAAACCATACCTCTCTTTACCATTGAAACTGCTATGTGCCCTGTCCGTCCGTGTTTTATCATAACTCCAGAATCGTTTGTGATAGAAATATAATTGTGATTCTCCTGTGCGGGAAAATAGTATGGGCTTACAATTGTTTCTGAACGGGAATATAATATTATGGTAACTAATGCACGAATATAGCACATATTATCATAATATAACAATTTTGGTATTATAAAAATAATATTAAGGGATGGACATATATTACAGAACTATTCGCACAGCTTGGTGTGAATATGATATTAAACTGATAAATATATCACAGATCATCATAAACTACATAATAATTTGTAGATTTAGACTGACATTGCCGGATTAAAATATTACCTGCAATCGATTTGGAGAAGTTTGAATACACGAGGAACAGCTGGAAGTACAATTCATATCTCAATGGAGAGCTCTCTTAGTGAGAGTTATGAGTTTATTTTTCTGTGGGATAAGGATGCAGAACGCCATTAATAGCTGCAAATGTATTTCAACAAATCCATGTTTTACTGAACATTGAATCCGTTGATGTTCCGCGTTGTATCAGAATCGTAAAATGCGGTATAGCCGCCAAACCGGTAAACAAAACAATGCTATTGATGAATATGCGTTATATCATGTGTAAAAAATGTCCTATGTGCCTGCGTAGCGGCTCTTTTCATCGCTAGTGTACTTATAAAAGGGGAAAACAATTTTGGCCTGGTCCCCCTTCCCACTCCCGAAACCCAGTGTATGTCACTCTCGAGTGTTGAAAGTACACAGAGACAGACAGCGAATTTCAGGACAGATTATTCTTCGGATAGCAGCGATTGATTCACCATACTGATCTGATTGGCCTTGTTATTGTTACAGGATGACACGAGACAATGTATACCAAATATTGACAGGATATTGTGCTCGATCATGTAACTGTTTTATCCAGTGATCATCTGAGCTTGATTGCGGAGCTCCGCCTCTTTTTACTTTATCCTCGAGAAGGTCACTTCATATGGGGCATATGGTGTATTTCAAATACACCATATGCCGTATTTGAAATACACCACTGGTGAGTTGTGTAGTGAATATATTACTAGGAAACGATCAATGGTAATTCGAGGAGTCATTGGATAACTGTTAATATACTCTTATCACTGGCAGTTTCATCGGCATCCGCTTAATTTAAGCCGTATGACGTCGGGCATTACAGGTTAGTTTTTCTGGGTATTCTTGTATTTACCAGATTTACCCCATGTTGAGTCGTTTATTTCATCAGACGTCCTCGATACTCATCCATTAACATCAGAAGTGTTATTTGTTTGAGCTGATTCATCACAGCACCCCTGCTATTTAATTCCGTTGAAGCCGGCGCTATGGGCAGTGTGGATATTTCATAGTCTCCACATGAACATCTGCTATAAAAGCGCGACTGAGATACTAAGGCTACGTCCGAGAATCCATCGTATTCTCGGGTCTGAATGTGAGGTGCCGAGGGAAGCTTTCCTGTAGCGTCATATGATTGCTTTTCAGTCGTCAGACGTCGTCGATGTTTCCTACCACTTGCATATCGCTCCAGTCCAGCAATAGAGTTCAAATGAATCACAATCAAGGGGACCAACTTAGGATAAAATATATAATGTTTGTGATTAACATGAATGATGCGACATATTAAAGGCTCACCTCTATCTTCTTGCAAAGTTACAGCCTATGGTTTCTTTGTCACTACATAACATGATTGGTATATTGTATAACACCGCATGTATATGTCAACATAGAGCTTCATTCCCATGGAATAGATACGTGTACATGTGCATCACGTATTATGTTCTTAGTAAATTTGCATTAACGGTGTAGGTCTGGTGTTTATTTTGTACACAGCAAATTCCTTGCAAAACGTTTGTTTTGTGTTTTCACAACAGCTTTACAATCAGGGTATTGCACATCAGTGTGTTAAGCACCATACATTTGTCAATAGGCTGGTAGGTTGACTCTGAACCAGTATTAAAGGACCCATTAATAGATTACATTAGCTTCAGAAATAAACGTAGCCATTAGCTCAGTGGGATAGGACAATGTTTGTACACTTTTTCCAACAAGCATGACATTTGGTACAAGGTACATATAGTTCGTGAGCCAACAATAGGGTTACCTACCCCAAACAGGGGGATTTTGGCGACTATGTTTTTCTGAAGGCCTATTATATGGCAAGTTGAAAACCACTTGTTTGCACTCTGGACATGGGGACATTTGGGATTCATGAGACATTGAAACACTGGCATTGTGGTGTGAAATCAATTTCTGAAATGAGGGTGTAGAAAGTTATAATGCTTCAAACTATGGCATATTTGGTATTTTTGGAAAGGTTATATATGCACTAATGGCTATAGCACATTTACGCATGTTTGAGGCGACGATGACGTCATGATGACGCCAATACGTGGCAATATTGTTCAAAATAACATTTTCGTCCATCTCTGAACTTCATGACCCGTATAACGCTCAAATCACCTAGAAATGTGTTGTGTGTGCATTACTGATGACCAGAGATCATTTTTTGTCTTCTTGAAAACATATTTAGGGGCTGTCAGCATGATGTGAGGCGGTCAAATTTCTAGGCACTAGAACACAATTTTTTTAACGGGGGTATAGATAGTAAGAACGCCATGTGAATAGCTATATCACATGTAACTATGGCATATATGGTATTTTGGAAAGGCTGTATAACGTACTAAATGACAATATCACATTTAAAAATGTTTTTGGAGATTATGATGTTATAATGACGTCCTTAAAACGTCATAATGTATTACAACATTGTTAAAAATGACATTTTCGCCCTCCGAAGAACTTCATGATCAATATCATGGATAATAATATTTTCAGCTTAAATCAACTAGAAATGTATTGAGCATGCATTACTGATGATTGGAGATCATATTTTTTTTGTCATCATGGAAACATGTTTAGTGGTGGTCAGCATAATTTAATTGTGGTCGAATTTTCAAACACTAATACAATTTTGGTATGAGGATATAGATAGAAAAACATCACATGACAAGTCGTTGAGTTTCAAAATATGGTATATATTATACTTTTGGATTGGCTATATAACGCACTAAATGAATATGTGATATATAAACACGTTTAAGGCGATTATGACTGCATGATGATTTCATAATGTGTCAACATTGTTAAAATGATATATCTTAAACAATAGAATTAATTCTGTTCAGATCAGCTGGACATGTACTGGACATGCATATCCGATGATGAAGATAACTTTTTATCTACATGTAAACATGTTTTAGGGACTGTCAGCATAACGAAATGTGGTTAACTTTCCAAGCACGAACACAGGTGGTATTTTTGTATCTATCCCCCTGCCACAGTTATGTTGATGTTGTACTTCAAACCGTAGCACATTTTGGTATTTTTGGAAAGGTTCTATATGGCACTAAATGACTCTACCAAATTTAAACATCTTTGAGGTGATTATGATGTCAAAATGGCGAAACCATAAAAAGTTATGAAATCATAATACAATAATTTTAACAACAATACATATCCCAATTTCTTGCCTGTAACATTTCTTACCATCAGTGATTACTCTATCTAAAACGCAAATATATCTGGAGCAAAAGATTCTGCCCCTAATGGGGTGGAAATAAAGCAGCGACTCTATAGCATCCTAGGTATCTCCATGATCACCCTTCTGTAAACGAACATAGTTTTCTGAATGTCGTTATCTAACTTAAAACAGAGATCAATTAGTTGATGAGTGGGACTTCCTAGTTAGTTAATTTCTATTGCGATATATTTTATAATTTTATTTTAATATTTTAAAAACGTTTACTATAGACGCAAAGTAAGTGAGTTGTCAGAATATCTGCGTTGTACTTGATTTCTCCCAATATTACCCATGCAATATCTTCCTACAATATATGATTGGCTCGCAGGTGGAATTGCCAACATATATTGTCAAAGCATGGACACATTTTCAGTTATTGCTGAACGCGAAGCTCAAATTACAAGCGTCTAGTCCGTCATTCATAATCCAGCCGTGGTCCATTAGAGAATATCCGCGTCCATAATCCAAAGACCTATTCCATCTTCCATATAACAGTATTAGCACCAAATTCAAAAAGGCAATCATAGTATACAAAAACATAGGCTTGTTTCCTGCAAGAGACAAGCGTTCAACAGTTTTCAATGATGCCGGCAAGACATCATGATTTTCCAAAAATATCAAATCCGTATCGCTGATCAGTATTCTTAATCCATAATATTCGTTGTAAAGTCGTCATCTAAAGAATGATGTATCTCAGTCACGCTTTGATTGTGACTGTTCATATGAGTACCATGAGGTTCTTGAAGTACATGGGTTCATACGGCCCCTAGCCCCGGGTTAAGCGGAATTAGACACAAGTTACGAAACGTAGCGCCATAGATCTTGCACGCTACGTTCGTATTTTGCTATCAGCATGCGATATGTATCGCCAAATTTGAGAAACTTTGAGTGTAGGCGCTTGGTGGAATAGCCCTGTTTTATAAGTTTCTGCAACAATGTTTTGTGACGTTGATTAAAATCGTCACATTTAACACAGGATCTAGCAAATGCTACTAAGCGAGATATGTATACGCCATATGCAGGTCCCACTGGAATATTACTGTCCAGAAAGGGATAGTTTACGATATCGAAATTGTAATCATCTCTTTTGTCATAAAGTCGATGAGAGAGAATGCCCGCTTCATTTTTATAGAGATATAAATCTAAATATGATGTGCCTGTAGGGCTATCTGTAGTTTCCTTCGAATCCAGTGAAGGTGGATATATATCCTTCACTGCGTCATTTATATAGCGATTATCCACAGCGAGAAGATCGTCTATATAGCGTTTGGTGAATGAGAAGGAATGGGCTTTGAATAGATCGGTTTTTGAAAGCGCCTGCATATAGTCATATTCATAAGAGAACAGATACAGGTCAGCCAACAGGGGTGCACAATTAGTACCCATTGGAACACCTATATGCTGCTGATATATTGTGTTGCCAAATTTCACATAGATATTTTTAATGAGAAATTCAAGCAACTCTATCAACAAAGAAACATCCCATGAATGATATCTCTTGTATGTAGTAGAGCTAAAGAATGCTTTATGGCTTCCGACATTAATATATCTACGATCAGTTTTCTTGAACACAGATACTATTAATGAACTTAGACGGTCAATAAGATCCTGATGAGGGATTGTAGTATAGAGAGTCGAGAAATCCCATGTGGATAAATGTCTGTACGGTATGTGACCTTTAGCATCAAGTTCTTCCGTAAGACATTTTGAGTTTTTCAATATCCACATACATTCAACGCCAGAGTTCTTAGAAATAACGGCGCAATATCTTTCCCAAAATGCTTTTACCTCCTGAAGGGCCCTCGTCAATAGGGTTGAAAGAAGCTTGGTGGTGCAGCTTCTAGACCCAGCTATGAATCTAGCTTTGTATGGTGATTTATGCATTTTGGGAGTCCAGTATAGTTTTGGTATGTCGTTATGATTGGTTGAAAGACAAATACCTCTTTCCCTGAGAAACTTTTTGTGATTGTTAAATAAATCTTCCAGAGTAAATGCAGTTTGGAAGTAAGGAGACGTATTTGATGAAGATATCTCTACACTCAATTCTTTAGCCAGCACCTGGTAATAGTAATATTTACATATGAATATTATATTATTCGGAGCTTTGTCTGCTGGGACTATGACGAATTTACTCTGGATATTTGCTAGAACTTCTTGCGAATTGAGGTTTCTCAGTACTTGTTTTGCTTGGGAAAGAGTACTTCTGTCAGTATGGCGGATTGTTTCAACGACCTTGCTCTTGGTGAGGTCCAGCCAATCAGCGAGTACTGTAGCTTCAAATTTTTCTCACTTAGACCAATCAATAACGTACTGTTCCAATGTAGACAGGACTATCTTCTGGTCGGCCTTCAGATTTATTCTTCTTGGCTCTCTATATTCAGGTCCTTTCATCAGGAGTAATTTAAGATCCTTATCACTCACCACATCAAGCTCACCAGTCACAATATGTTTGCATGGTGTATAGATTAAGTTCGACGATTCACAATCACAACTATAGTCAAATTCCTGGACAGCATTGTCTCTCTCGCTCTTTTTTCGTCACACACATTTGCGATACCCGTTAATTAGGGTGCTGTATTCTTTAGAATGCGATGTGCCTCCAACGGCCAGCCTAATATTCATGGCTACGGACTTTAATATATCGGTGATCAGTTATCTTGAACACCGATACTATTAATGAACTAAGACGGTCAATCAGATCATTATGAGGGATTGTGGTACAGAGAATCGAGAGATCCCATGTGGATACATGGCTGTACTGTATGTGTCCTTTCAGCAAGTTGTTCTGTAACGGATTTTGAATTGTTTTTAAATCCGCCCACATTCATCACCAGAGTTTATAGAAATAGTGACTGAATACCTTTCCCAAAATGCTTTTACCCCCTGAAGGGCCCTCGTCAACAGAGTTGAAAGAAGCTGGACTATAGCTTTGTATGGTGTTTTATGCTCTCTGGGAGTCCAATACACTTTTGATGTATCGTTATGAATGGTTGGAAGACAAATACCTCTTTCCTTGAAATCGTTAATCAGCGCCTGGTAATAGTAATATTTATAAATGAATATTATATTATTTGGTGCTTTGTCTACTGGGACTATGACGAATGTATTCTGGAGATATGCTAGAACTTCTTGTGAATTGAGGTTTCGCAGTACTTGTTTTGCTTGGGAAAAGGTACTTCTGTCAATATGGCTAATTGTTGCAGCGACCTTGCTCTTGATGAAGTCCAGTCAATCAGCGAGTGCTGTAGGTTCAACTTATTATCGATTTGACTAACCATTAAACTACTGTTCCAGTACAGTCAGGACTATCTTCTGGTCGGCCTTCGGTGTTTTTCGCCTAGGCTCTATATCTTTTGGTCGGTTCACAACTATAGCCTCCAGACGCCTATAATTTCCAGCCAATCTCCCGACAGCATAAGATCACTTGAATATTTTGAAGGCTAAAGATTTAGTATACTTATACGAAAGGCAAGAAGGTTCTGTGAACTTAAAATAGATCGGTACAGCGTTCCGCTACTCCGGATCATTCATGGTTCATGGTAAATTAATGATGAACAGTTGTTTATCAAAGTGGTTGAGTTTAAAGAAAAACCGGTCTTGGGAGGTTACAATGATGTTCACTGGAGGATACAATCAAAAATACGCTATATCTTGACAAATTTTAGTGATTGTGGATAGAAGTATATTTCTTGAAGATACAGATCATCGAATACATGTATCTCTGGCTATTAGATTTAAAGCTCCCAGACGTAACGCATACGCAAGCTATGTATACTGTATGTTACTTCCCTGAGTAATTCAACGTGATGTGATCGTGAATGAACGCACTATTAAACTTTCTTCAACAATGGCTGCGATGTCTCGCTTGGTGGGGTTTAAGTAGCTGGGTAATATTGGATATATTTGAGCGGCGTTTTGTTGCATTGCTAAACCCTTCGACATTATCAATTAAACTTTACCGAAACACTGACCCAAGTTCTGGCATCCATCAATGTTCCCGCTTTCCGAATTTTCTCTCAAATTCAAAGGGACAAAACATCCTTGGTACCGGTAGATGAGTAGACGACGTCTACAATCCGAATACTAAATTTGTCCCAGTCATGGTCGGGGCCAGGAAAAAGCTTGCCTATAAGCAATTGCTTTTTCCTCACAGATTTTCTCTGAAATGAACGACGAAAAGATAATATTTCTCGTACCACCACGTGGCCAGTAGCCATGATCCTCTGCTCGTGAGTGGGGGAGTGTATGCAAGCAGAATATATGCTAAAATATCGCAATGTCTCAGCTCTCAATTGCCGTCATTTCAGGACACGAGAGAATTCACAAGAAACCCCCCTCTCCTGCCTCAGACCAGATAGGTTTAATCCCGGGAGAATGGTAGCTGCACATCATTGCGTTGAATTAGTCTATAGATGACAAAATCGCATATTGGTTACGTATATTTTCATTCGAAGATTTATTTTACTAATGCTTAATTATGCATTAGGAACATATCAGTAATTACGCGGATAAGAGCTTTTTTAAATATTAATTTACCTTCAACACGTAAGTTATTGTCAACTACATATGCATTAGCGATTCTTCTCCGAGGTTTCTCCCAGTAAGTCCTAGTATCTCACAAGAACCATTGAACTCAATCAAAGGTAAGCATGCGATACCGGTAAAGTACTTTACGGTTTAAAATATTTTAGAAAATATTAACTAAGCTAGATTTATCTGATAACTAGATGCTTGGGGCCTAGATATAGTTACATGTATCCCAGAACAGTTGAAATTGAGCGTAACACGGCTTAGCCGGTCGTGCTGCTTTGTTCCCAGTAAATGGTGCGCTTTATGTTCTATAATGTGATTATCAGTAGGTTTCACTGTCAATAATCGGAATATTCTTCATGTATATTGTCAATATTTCAGTCAATGTTCTGAGGATTTAAAAACATTAACATTAAAAGGGTTGTAGAAAACGATACCGAAGTACTGACAAGGAGTTATGTGACCCCACCGATAAATATAGTGATTGCATTTTTCTAAAAACATTTCTGAAGTCTATGAATGTGATCCCTAGACTGTTGACCGCTTCTCTCTTGCAAGAAACAAGCCTATGTTTATGTATACAATGATTGTCTTTTTGAATTTGGTGCTAATACTGTTATATGGAATATGGAATAGGTCTTTGGATTATGGACGCGGATATTCTCTAATGGACGACGGCTGGATTATGAATGACGGACTAGACGCTTGTAATTCATACTTCGGCAACCAGAGAGTAAATTTCAATCTAACCATTACAATTATAGTGGTTGGGGTACTCGGACAGGAGTTGTAATTTGTATCCATGCTATGATTTTAATGTATCTCTCATAGGAATGCTTCGCTGATTCACTTACTGTATATTATATTTCTCTCGGGTGACCAGTTGATTTCAGTTGACGGTCACTTACAAATTACCAACGAGTACTTTACTGCTGAGAGCCCATGCTGTATCCACGGACACATCTGTGTCATTTAGGGATTATTTACAAATTTACAAATTAGCATAGAGAACTTTTCTGTTTAGAGTCAACGTTAATTCAATGGGCAAAAGTGCTTGAAGTGGTATCCAATCGCTAAATTCAAGATGCGAGGTGTAGTATATACAGAACACGATGCTAGTTGTGCTAAATGTGCCATCCACTTAACCGTGGAGTCCGTTGTAAACTACGACAAAAAGCCTCCTCAAAACATTCGGCGGTAGACACAGGATCCTTTTTTCGTTTTTGGTTTCTCAAAATCAAAAATTGAAATTTGACACTCAATTTTCGTTATTTGTTTTTGTAATCTCAAAATCAAATATTGAAATTTGACCGTCAATTTTAACTTTTCGTTTTTCGTTTTGATTTCTCAGAAATTGAAATTTGACAGTCAATTTTCAATTTTCGTTTTTTGTTTTCGGTTTCTCAAAATCAAAAATTAAAATTTGACACTAAATTTTTAATTTTCGTTTTACTTCGCGCAAAAATGAAAATCAAATATTGTAAATTGTCCCGAGTTGTCCGTTTTTTGATTTGTACTTAAACGTATCAATGTTGAGTGCCCACGCGCAAGGGTTATATGACGTCACTTACGGTATGGGAGTAGAATAATAAACGCAAATCTGGTCGTATAGGAGTTGCGGAGCGTAAGAGATATGCGAGTTTCAATAAGCGAGATATTTGGAGCCTGGTATTCCCATTAGGGTAGTGTAGACCGATTGCGCATACTCACGAACATGCCGTTCCACCAGACAGGTCTGGACAGGTGGCATCCCGTGGTACTCATTGATTTTTTGGGTGGACGCGGATATTCTCTAATGCACGACGGCTGGATTATGAATGACGGACTAGACGCTTGTAATTTTGCCAATTAGGACACTGTCTTGTATTTTCCCAGGTTTAAAAATAGATGTTTAGGGTGCTATAAAGTGAACATCATTCGTGCACACAACCGCTATTGATTATGATTTCAAAATATAGTACTTACAAAGATACCAACAAAACGTGTAATACCCATAAGAATAAAGCGTCGCGCTGATGGGCCGCGAAAGAAACACACAACCGCCACGACTGACGGCGGACGTCTGAATGCTTTAACGCTTCAACGCTTCAGGTCCACTCATCCTCCATTATTTTTGGGACGTCGAGCGTTGGAGCGTTCAGACGCCCGTCAATGCTAAGCGTCAAAAACGCTTCAAGGCTTTAAGTACGGATGTCAAACGATGCAACGCATCGGCGTCAAACACGTTTCAACACTAAGTGTGGGCATCATCTCATTTCAACGCAATAACTTCACACACACATACACACACACACTCAGTGGGAAGTTCCTTTGGGGTTATGATTAGGGTTCACAAGTATTTATTATACTACCCTGGTGGGAATGCCAGGCTTCAGGTTTCTCGTTTAATAAAACTCCCATGTGACACAACCCCGTTGTTCTCCGTATCATGTTTTATAACTGATGCGCATGCCTACTATATCCTAAGCATGCGCAGTTGACCCATTATACTCCAGTGCGAATGCCTGACTCCTGGGATCTATTATAGTGTTACAGTAATGAAACTCGCATGCCTTTCACTCACTGGTTTTCCTTATAACGCTTCGCACCTGCCAGTACGGTTCGATTTGCGCTTTTCATATTACTCGTCGGATCGGAAGTCACATCATAACCCTTGCTTGCGCACTTAACCTCGTTAAAATAAAAAAAATGAAAAACGGACAAGTCGAGGCAAGTTTCATATTTGGTTCTCATTTTTGCGCGAAGTAAAACGATAAACGAAAATTGAAAATTGACGGTCAAATTAAAATTTTTGATTCTGAGATAACGAAAAACGAAAATTGAAAATTGGGTCAAATTTCAATTTCTGATTATGAGAAACCACAAAAGAAAATTGAACTTTGCAAGGTTACACTGACCACACAGCAGTCAAGAGGGACGTTTCCAATCCATCATCGGAATCTAAGGTTACTTAGACGAGGTGAATTTTAAATTTTCGTTTAACTACTAATTTTGTCTTCAATTTGTTTTATCATACAAATTCATTCAATCATGCATTGTGACAAATGGGTTATTTTCAGTATTTCATCATAATACGTGTTAGTATGGCAATTGCTGATCCTTATTATCGTATATATAGCAGTATTCACACAGTTGTTTGTTTCATGAATGTTGGAAAGTAAGCGCTCAAAAATTATGCGTTAGAGAGAGAAAGAGTAACGAACTTCTGGAAAGGGAAATGATCATTGGAAGAAACAGAATTATTCTACGTCAACATGCCTGGTTCCGAGATCACCCTTGGAACGAGGGTTTCACCAATCCGGACTAAAATTTCTTCTATTTTTTGGGAAAAGGCTATCATTAGCAACGGATTGTTTAAATATTACATATAGGACTTGGCATGATTAAGGGAATGCTTGCCATCCGGACAGAATAAGAAAACTCAACGTAATCGTGGACAAGAAAACAACTCGCTTTTAAGACATTCCTGGTTTCCATTTCGATTGGCAGCCTGGGTGTACAATTGCCGTGTTAGAATTTTTGGGTATAGACGTGAAGTACCCAAAATAGTTAGGTCAAGAGCACCCAAATATTTGGTTCAAAATGGAATTTGACTCAATTTATTTGGGTCTGTCACGTCTATACCCATAAATACCTGGTCAATTTGACCCAATCCTTCAGACAGTGTGGTGACTGCGAAACCCCAAGGATGATTCACCGATACATACAATGTACATGTATACCCAGAGGTTTAGCCATTGGTTGTGAAAATCGGATACAAATTCAAGCTCTTCTGCCGAGTTCGCGATCCATAACCGTCTACCTGTTAGGTCCTTCGTCGCAATTTGTTGAAAAAAATGTTCTTTCAGCTCAGCTTTGGTGACAGTCCCATAGTGACGTCACACGTTAGTATCTTTAGAATAAACGTTGATACCCAAAACTTCTTTGATACGTGCTGAACAAGACAATTTGATAAGATTGAGCAAAAAAAAGTAAGAAGATATGGCTGTTTTTATACCTCTTTCCTGGGCACGAAAAATAATATGGAGAGTACTGTCAAAACATGATGTTACCAGTCCAGTCGATCAGGCTGGAAACAAGATGGAAAGTGGAGATTCGAACTGTAATAAACTCAACTGAAAAACCTTTACCGGAAAAATAAGGCTTTTTTAAAATCAGCCCAAGGACTATTTTAGCGTATTGTATTCAGATAGAAATCCGTGAACAATTTTAACAAAGAACTATGTTTTCTTTTCAGAACAGTTCTTTTATTTTGTATATACGGATTTTGCGATACGGATTTGATATTTTTGGAACATCATGATGTCTTGTCGGCATCATTGAAAACTGTTGACCGCTTCTCTCTTGCATGTTTTTGTATACTATGATTGTCTTTTTGAATTTGGTGCTAATACTGTTATATGGAATATGGAATAGATCTTTGGATTATGGACGTGGATATTCTCTAATGGACGACGGCTGGATTATGAATGACGGACTAGACGCTTGTAATTCAATCTTCAAAGTCTTCAATAGTAAAACAGTGCCTTCCAGGAAGGAATGCTGAAATGCAGTTAAGAAGATAATGAGATCAAGTTTATTTCCGACGTGCAAACGTATAATTGTGTCATCGAGCGATTAATGTATCATCGTAAATCTGATTATAGTTAGTGAGCTGGAAGGTTGCGGCTCGCGTAAATACGGCTGATATCTTCCTGGAGTAGGCACGAAATGTTTTGATAACACATGTCCAGTACGTACATCTCACGGTCACTTGGAAATCGACAATAAAGTGTATAATGTCCAATTGGTTTAAAACGGATAGATATATCAAGTAACTACATTGAAACTATCCGACTATCTTTATGTATCATATCATAACTCTACCCATAAAAACTACACATGTGAACCCAGTATTCAGTCGCATAGACTATCCGGATATAAAATTATTGGGTATAATCTCATGTGCTCTAAATTATGTTATTGACAGATGCTTGCGTAAACCTGTTTGGCATAAAAGCTACACTGAAAACTAAACTACACGGATAGCTACACTGAAAACACGGTGAATTGAGGGGATTACGAGACACTTTCGTCGGAGCCAAATGCGAAAGCCAAGTGGGAAATCATTGCCAAATGAGGTAAATGCGTTAGTTTGCATCGTTTAACATATGCTCTTACTTTCCATCAAAGATCAGCATCTTTTTCATAAACGAGGCAATATTTCTCAAAGTAGATTTATAATCCAATTATTTGTGTAATAGCTGAATACCCAATGCAATTTGAGGTACTGAAATCAAATTGATTGCCAGTCAAGTCGGTGAATGCATCTGGGATATGGCATACCGTAAAATGATAATGAATATCATGGTGTCTCCACAAATGGCATTGACCCATGTTTGAGATCATGTTCTGCCAACAACATTCTTGGCATCTATATAGTTAACAAAATTCGCGAAATGTTTCCTCGTACGTTGCGTTGTTTGGTCAAATATGAGATGCCGGTAGCCGTAAAGAGTTATTTTCGTACCAGAGATGGGTAGGAGATCAGATCCAGCTAGAGAAACACATGGAAACCGACAAGGGAGCGTTTCGTTATTTCAACTACCAAAGAAATTTGGCTGTCAGATACGCCGCCAAAGTCGATTTCAAATTTTCGAAGCGGCAACTGGGCCGGTCTATCTCCAGGGGCGAAAGTTGGCGTAAAATATGGCTCTGAACTTGTCTGATATGGTTCAATCGTATCATATTCTATTAACAGGAATCCACGACAATGTTTCATTGTAATAAATGAAATAAAGAAATTATTATAGATCTATTATATATAACCTTTATGTCAGTTATCGGTCTCCCCTTTATGCCACCGCCTGTGAATATAATCTGTATATGAGATCGCCCTCGTCGCCAGGAGGGCGAGCCAAATAATTCCCATACCCTGTGCTGTATGTCTTCGTTGTGTATGTTTTGAGGGCAGAAAAAGTTCTCTAGAAAAGTTTAACATTTGATAATCAGGGTAGTTTTTAATCAGATTGGACTGTTTTTCTAAATACATAAAGGCCTCTCGCTATATTAATACTTCCAATCCATGATTAGTTATGACAAATACACTTCGGTTTCGGAAAAGCAAAAATGATAATAGGCTTAAGATGAACGTGACCTCAGTCTGATCAAATAAATTCAGAATTTCTCAATGGCCCGATGGGCTACAATGAAAAGCGGCACGGTAAACGTCCCTCATCACCCCTCACCAAGACGCCACATTCTGCCATTGGGCAGATATAGCCTCTCCACCTCCGCCAATTTGTAAACGTCGCTGTTGTTGTGAACATTCATTAGGCCATACTGTACTTCACCTCACATTTTCGCTCTTATTCCAAGTTGCATTAACCAATTTTGTCCTAGAACAGCATTACTAAGCAAATAAGATAGGATCCGCAACGTATCTGTCCTTTGGGACCCTTCGTGCTGATTCCCGCTCATATTTGGTGATTAACAGCAGATATGTATAGTTGAACACCAGTATCTTCTGCGCGTCACCGATAATGCCGATAATAGTCCGGTGGCTTAAGGTCAAGATCGTGACTGACTGGAATAAAGCACCATCTTTTGCAGAGAGGCTCATTTGGGCATAAGGAATTATCTCAGAAGGGGTGCCCATTTCTACAGGAGGTGGAAGGCCCTTAATTTGCATAAATCCAATATGGCCGCCATAATACATACAGTAGCCTCCTGTTGGCGACTATTTGACAGCTTGAATCGCCTTTTTACACGAAATTGCTTTTCTACGAGCCTGACTGACTCAAGAAGAAAATAATAACGATAATTGGAAACTTTATTACCCGTTGAATATCCAACATGGCCGCCAGAGCGTCACTAATCATGGTATCATTGCTATACACATGTATGTGTGTTTGTATATATGCTAATATATATATCATATATATTTATAAATCCATTGAGAGGTTTCTGTACATGTAGCTCTGTTATGATTGACTCGATTAAGCACGCATGAAGGTTATTGGCTTCAGGTTATCGTACATGCCACGGTTGTGTACTACAGCAAATGTTGCCAATTGGATTCTTCCCGGCTCCTTACATGTAATTAGCATATGTAAATCCAGCGGCAAAGAAAGTTACTCTTCAAACACCAACTGGAATCAGGCTAAAACTGTGCTAAGTAACTACCCTGAGGTAGATTTACTTGTTTCAAATTTCACAAACCGTTTCGATATTTGACACTCGAGAAAATATGCCTTTACTATCTCGCGTTATCATTCATCTGCTATGCAAAACCCTGCTATCGTAGAAGCTAAATTAGACAAAGAGTTGTCGAAAGCTCGAGTTGCTGGCCCCTTCTAAACTCCTGCTTTTGAAAATAAGGTTTCTAGGGCTTTCATGTGTGAAAGTTTGCCAGTTACTTGCTGAAGGACCGGTTCTCTTCCGGTATTTCAGCTTCCTACATCATTAAAATTGGCTGTCACCTTGAGTGTGACATTAAACCAACTCCCCCCCCCCTAATGCTTTTAGGGTGATACTCAATTTATCTTACCCTGAAAAATATGCCTTGTCTATTAACGGTGCGATTCAACAGGACCTGATATGTTGAATACGTAGACATTAGATATCGCGATTGCACTAGTTCAAAACATGGCCACTAAAGCTTGGTGCCAAAAATCTATTTAGATGATGCCTTCCGCATTTATGTATCGGTGTCTCTCGATGGGATGCTCTACATCCTGCAAGATGTAAATGAGCTCAAGTCATTCTCTGCAATCGGTTATGGCTACAAAATTCGGCATATCAGAGGTCATCTACATACTGAACGACTTCATGTTCGTAGGTGCAAATGGCGCTAGCCACTGTTCTATAGCTCTCAACACTTTCACTTACTTGTGTGAGTATTTGAGCATTCCAATCAAACATGCTAAGACCTACTACCCATCAACTACTATGGGTATGCATGGGATTCACCTGGACTCCAGAACTATGAAAGCATCTTTTCCAGGAGACAAAATTCATAAACTAAAAAGCGTGCTGGGTGAATTCTCGCGCCGCACAAAGGTGTGACTTGTGGAACTGCAGTCTCTCATTGGCTCGCACAATTTTGCCTGTAAAGTCGTCGTGCTCGGCAGGGCTAAGCCCGGCCCCTGTACAGACCTTTTGGTCTTTGATATATGTTGGCATCTGTGGGAAGTTGATGCTGGGTCGACATCGGGCCTTACAGACTAGTCTTTTGTGTTAATTGCCGTCATTTACATCTGACGACGATACAGCTCACCAATCTCCAATGTACGAGTTGTCACAGCGAAACAGCTCACCAATTACCAGTATACGAGTTGTCAGAGCATTTCCATCATAGCTCTCTAGATTTGTATCTAATACCGCTTATGCCGGTGCTAGGGGCCGTGTGGTCATATCATCCAAGTTGCCACATGAACAGGTACAATATAAGCGTACCTGAGATACAACACATATCACGAATCGTTAGATTCTTGGTATGTGCTTTAGAATAGGTTTACCAGAAGACTATTCTGTGAAGTCATGTGACGCAGTCAGTATGTCGGCACCTCTTCCCACTTCCCTTATATGTGTTGTAATTTCTCCGCTGCCTGATAGAATTTAAAGTTGTATCACAGGCTTACCATCACATTCGCTTGAATAAAGCTGAGCCTATGTTAATACCTGGCTTGTATTCCTGGAGTCCTTCAACGGAAAATTAATTTTCTTTCTCCAAATTGGGTATCCAATTTCGACGCTGCTGGTACCTTGGGTTTGGCGGCTGTTTTCGGATCCTCGTGGATAGACCAAGAATGACCAGCACATCTTACCCATATCACAGTCAAGCAGTGCTTGCCGTGGAAGTTGTGGCCATAATCTGGCAAATCATAACCTCTCTTTCTTTGTGATGATATGGCTGTGGCTGAAATTAGTGCATCAGTTAGTAGTTGCCTGCCTTCGAAATGACATTCTGTTCAGATCAAAACATATTTTGGAACAATCTTATTTCTGACAAACTCTCACAGTTACAATTCCAGGAAGCGCTGTCTCTAGCCCTTGACTCAATCGCTTGTCGCACCCAATACCATGTCTGCTGTTCTTCTGACGCCGTCCCTTGCTGAATCTTCCTTGAAAGTATACAAGCGCTCATGACAAGTATATGGAGATTTCCTCAATAACACTGGTCAATGTGCCAGTAAGGTATTCCTTATCTCATCGTCACAGTTGGTTTCCTTCAAAGCATTCTTGCATTTCAACAAGTATGCACCCTCCACAGCTTATACATTCGTATCGGCTATCAGTCATGCGCACAGTTCGGCTGCAGTACACGATCCTGCGCAGTTATTCCTTGCCAAAAAGCTACTTACGGGCATGTCAAAATTACACGGCCGGATACCAGCTTGCCCATAACTAAGGATATCCTCTATAAGATATTTTATGCTATACCCCGCATCGTATCCATGTAATTCTTTTACGAGCAATGATCTTGGTAGCATTTCATGCATTCTCACGCGTTAGTGAATTGACAGATCGTTCAGAACAAGATTGCAATAGCAATGTTCTTTCATACAACGATGTCTCTTTCTCCGATCAATCTGGCCGGTTAAAAAGCATGCACATTACAACATATCCCATAAACCAGTTCATTTGTTTATACTGATAATATTATATATTGTCCAGTTCTCGCACCCCGTGCTTTATTTCCGGTTACATATTTCACATCCGAGGCCGGGCCCCTGTCCCAATTTCCAGAGGATGCGATCGTTTTTGCTGAATATTACTCAGCTCATGTAAAAAAAGGAATCTCTTTAACAGGCCATAGCTTTCTCCTTGGCGCCGCCACTTCATCTTCAGCAGCAGTAATCTCGAATAACATATTCAAAAATGTCTAGATGGAAGTCTAACGCTATATTAGTATGACACATTTCACTTGGTAGCTATGCATCGTCCAGTCACGGGTTTCGTTGTATGGTAGCCTTAACGAATGTATTGCATATATAAAGATCTGGTCCAACTTGCCCCAGTTTGGCAAAGGTCAGTCAGGGGCTATCGTGCTATCTGAGTCAGTTATATATGATTATTTTCTAATATTTACTGTATACTTAACACCAAGAAAAAAAAATAAGAAAAAAATAATTCAAAATTTCGGATCGAAAATTCGTCAAAAATTGACAACATTTTGGTTCTGACGTAGCTGTAGCGTCATTATGTCGGCCATCTTGGATTATTTTGCATTTCTCGCTAGACCTTTGCCAACACTATTAGTGTTCAGACTCTTACCCCGAAGGATGGCGAATATATGATGTTTTGAAAATCGTTGGGATGAAAATTGCCGTTTATAGGCCCAAAATGACCCCGGGCCTCTAATGGGTCACATATTGCCTCCTGGGCCTCGAAATCGGGGGCACCCCTTCTGATATTGTTCTCGGTGCCTTTGACGACACGTGTGCCAAATTTGGTGCTTTATTCCACTCTGTCACGATAAAGTGAAAATCTGGCCTTACGCCACCGGACTATAAGCGAAAGGCCCGTCCTTTCACACGAACATTTATCTCTACCGGCCCTCGGCCCTTGACATCAAAGCTTTTTATTCGCCAGACATCGTCAATTTTCCCAACTCAGATATAATCGGTGATTTATTAATTTGTCACCAACAACGGAATTACATCTCGCAGATCTAGACGATGATTTTTACAAACATCGCCAGTATCATTAGTTTAAGAAGACGGGGAAACTGGTGACGATAAAGAAAATCAGCAGTATGGGTTATCAGTGTCAAAACGGAACGCACAATACCGCTAGTGGTGACGTTTCCTTGAAATCATCGCATTCGTCAACAGAAGACCAGTAGAAAAACAGGCCCGTGATTTTTTGTCATTTTGTCACCGCAGCTTGTTCACAGTGTGATAAAAATGTACACCGTCTCAAAATCCTCTCGACAAATTGACCACGAAATTTGGGAACAGAGAAATATCTAGTTTGTCATTCAATATACAGTCGCCGTCCATATAAAGAATTTTCTCGTCCACAATCCAAAGACCTAATTCATATAACGGCTTTAGCCTCAGAATAAAATAAAAATCGTATATACATTAACATGGGCTAGCTTCCCACAAGAGAGAAGCGTTTAACAGTTTGAGTTTTCGATGAAGCCGGCAAGACAATATCCAACCCCTATCGCTGCTCAGTATTCTTAATATATATGAGCAGCATATAGCTGAGGATGGGTAAGAACGAGGGCCTATATTCTGCATGGATGGAACTTGCCAAAATGAAAAATATTGAACCACCACTGATCATGAGGAAAGGATTCTCTCCCAATACATGACATGCAGGTACTCCTGCATCTCCATGCAATCTGTTCATAGGATACGTACTACTAACATGGGACGGGAAGCTGGATAATTATTGCCTGCACAGGTGTCTCTACAGGTATAGTGGCGGGAATGATCATGACGCCCCCTGTGAACCTAGGTATTTTACTTAACATCGCGGTTTTTATGAGTTCGAATGATCCATGCATTTTATCGTCTAGAAACTTCATTTTTAAGCTGATTTTTAGGGCTGTTCAAATCGATTTCGTCCGTGGTCCGTCGTCCGTCCGTCTGTCGTCCGTCGTCCGTTCGTAAACAATTCTTGTTATCGCGATTTCTCACTAAGTACTGCATGGATCTTTCTCAAATTTGGTACACAGGTTCCCCTTGGGGTCTAGTTGTGCAAGATACCTTTTCTGTTCCGATTTGAAAATCCAATATGACCACAAGGCGGCCATCTTGGATTTCCCGATGATACTTTGTTATTGTGATTTCTCACTAAGTACTGCATGGATCTTTCTCTAATTTGGTACACAGGTTCCCCTTGGGGTCTAGTTGTGCAACATACGTTTTCTGGTCCGACTCGAAAATCCAATATGGCCACCAGACAGCCATCTTGGATTTCCCCATGAAACTTTGTTATCGTGATTTCCCAGGAAGTACGACATGGATCTTTCTCAAATTTGGTACACAGGTTACCCTTGGGGTCTAGTTGTGCAAGATATCTATTTCGGTCTGATTCGAAAATGTAATATACCCAGCAGGCTGCCATTTTGTATGTCCCCAGGAAAGCTTGTTATCGTGATTTCTCAGGAAGTACTACATGGATCTTTCTCAAATTTGGTACAGAGGTTGCCCTTGTGGTCCAGTTGCACAATCTACCTTTTTGTCCGATTTGAAAATCCAGTATGGCCACCAGGCGGCCATCTTAGATTTCCCCATGAAACATTGTTTTCGTGATTTCTCAGGAAGTACTGCATGGATCTTTCTCAAATTTGGTACACATGTTCCCCTTGGCGTCTAGTTGTGCGGCATACCTTTCCTGGTCCGATTCGAAAATCCAATATGGCCACCAGGCAGCCATCTAGGATTTTCCCATGAAACTTTCTTATCGTGATTTCTCAGGAAATACTTCTTGGATCTTTCTAAAATTTGCTACACAGGTTCCCATTGGGGTCTAGTTGTGCAAGATAGCTTTTCTGGCCCGATTCGAAAATCCAATATAGCCACCAGGCAGCCATCTTGGATTTCCCCATGAAACTTTGTTATCGTGATTTCTCAGGAAGTACTACATGGATCTTTCTCAAATTTGGTACACAGGTTCCCCTAGGGGTCTAGTTATGCAAGATACCTTTTCTGGTCCGATTCGAAAATCCAATATGGCCACCAGGCAGCCATCTTGGATTTTCCCATGAAGCTTTGTTATCGTGATTTCTCTGGAAGTACTACATGGATCTTTCTGAAATTTGGCACACAGTTCTCCACATGGGGCCTAGTTGTGCAAGATTTTTTGGGCCGATTCGATAATCTAAGTTACGCTTCAAATTAATACGGTATTCCCGAGTTGGGATGTTGCATCACAAGAGTAGGTGGATCAAACGGTGGGGCATATTCTATATATTGTAACGGTCAACCTGTGCAACAATGCTCCAATACTGTTACGCAGCTGATCGGTCAGGATGGCTGATTAATACGTTATACCAATCGCCATTATTATTTAATCAGTTCTGACACCACCGGAATATCCGGAATTTATAAAGTTGACCGAGTATTCTTAATCAAGAATATCGGTAAGAATAATGCCGTTTTATGTTCAACTAGATCAAATTTTATTCCATCTGAATTAATATGTACATATCATACAAACTTCGATGCATGATAATAAAAGGCAAGTCTCTCGGGAACATTCGTGTTTTGTTGTTATTTCTTTATGATTCTTCTCCAACGCAGTCTCCGGTATAATTCGGTTTAGTACACTCGTTCCGTCTTTGTACCGTAGCATGTATTTTAAAGCTGATATTTCTGTCTGTCATCCAAGAGTAATAATCCAATCCCGGGATTCTGTGTTCACTAGTCTCCGGCGTAGATCTATGTGACGATCTGATATTGAAAGATCACCCGGGTTTTTATCTACGGGTGATATGTGCCATCGAGATCCAGATATTTATTTACGGGTGATAGCTTATTGAAGAGAATCTGGATAAGTCTGAATACTGTATGATTATAATGAGTATTAAATCTTTTCCCATGAAGCTTTGGTGCAAATTACTAAATGAACGTCTCCTGTATTCTTGACAGGCGTCAAATCTTGTCCTGTGAGATACCCGTCTTTTACTTTTGGGGTTACCCGGGTTTATAAATGCGGGTAGTGATATGCTGGCGTTGTTTCAACCCAATATGTAACTTTCACGGGCTATGCTTAAAGCCTTAAACTAGAACAAGTCTAGAATATCAGCTAAACCCTTCCCGTGTCCGTAATTGGAAGTAACTGTGAACTTAATCGACTTCGTCTTGATGTTGGGGTTACCCGTCTTTTATTATAGGGGATACCCGGGTTTATAAATGCGGGTCGTGAAATGCTGGTATCGTTTCAACCCAATATTAACTTTCACGGGCTATGCTTAAAGCCTTAAACTAGAACAAGTCTAGAATATCAGCTAAACCCTTCCCGTGTCCGTAATTGGGAGTAACTATTAATTTAATCGACTTCGCCTTGATGTTGGAGTTACCCGTCTCTTAATTTTGGGGTCACCCGGATTTATAAAAGCGGGTAGTGATATTCAGTTCTAATGACTCTGACGTTACGCCACTGAGTGAGAACTAAATCACTCCCGAATTATAATATCTCTTATTTAATGTATGGAATGCAGTCTGTGTATTTCTTCTGTGTATATTCCTGTTGGTTTCTTCTGTTTTTATATATTTACTGGTTTGGCACTGGAATTCGGGGCTGAATGTATAACATCAGATAATAGCTGAATAACTTCAATGTTGATCTTGAAGATAAAGATATTTCACTGCAAAACACATTTTAGCCTCTATTTGACTAGTAAATATGCATACAGCTGAAATTCTGTTCACCCGTATTTATATCTCGTAGGGGATCGGGGTTCCCATAATTTCCTTGACAACGGTTTGTTTACATTGAAGAGTAGGCCTTGCACCAATAAAATTATCTGCTTCTCATACTCATTATTATATTCCAATGGTATCCAGTTACCTAAGGTATGGTAGTATCCTGCTGGCTGTTACAGACAATTAATAGCTGGGATATCGTTGGCTATTCTCACAGTTGTTTGGACTGTGTAGCTGACCCGGTGATTACCAAGTGCCGAATTATTAGTATCTTTGCCTTTTATACTTTCGCGGGCAGACGATCCCAGCGCCACCTGGTGAGATGAATCCAGTGTGATACTCTCGACCCTCAGGAGAGTTTAGCGTCGTAAACGGCTAATCACCAAATAATCATTCAAAGGTTGCGATTAATAAAGACAATCTCTTTGAGAAGAGATCATTTCGAACAATTACAATTCATGAAACGCTAGTACAATTACGTTATCGTCCATAAGATGCAGCGTTTCAGAGTATAGCCTCGTTTTGATATCATCGTACACATGGCTGACATCGGAAAAGTTTGCCAACAAAATTATGTGCATAAACGTGAAAATCTCACTCCACACATCCAGATATTCAACAACAACTACTGGATAACAACAAGAACAAGGTATTTAATCCACTCTGATAAAGAATTATAAATTGAACGAACATTACATTGAGAAAAATCAACAAATACAGGGTCAGAAATCGTCATTCGTCATATCGAAAATTATTATATGTACATGTCTGAACTGACAGCGAATATTATAAAATACAATCGACGGATTAACGAATCGTCACACTTCCCCCCTCTTAAAAGTATGCTGTCCTCAGCAACGTCTATCACGGTCATATAAATATATACAAATGACGCAAATTTAACAGTCCAGTCTCTTAAGAAAAATACTGCTCCGTGGAAGAATATATTGATAACATGTTCACTGTTCACTCCTATTTACAGGTCGGCGGATATCACCATCTCCATGACTGGACACTCGCCGACGGTCTTGACTGGGGCTCCGTGGTCTTTTCCCATGCATTGGTTGGCGCACCCAAGGATCCCTGTACTGTTGCCAACGATGGTATTGGTGAAATCCGTACCTTGGATGGCTAGAATCCCGACCAGGGCGACCGATTATACTCCTGGGACGGTTGGAGTCTTCCCTTGACCGAGCTTCCTCATTCCTGGATCTGGAGGGCTCATAGGATCGGTCCAGACGTCTGGGATTATGGGGTTGCCGGTCGGGATGTTCCTCATGGGACGTAGAAGCTTCGACTGGAATACGGACAGGACTGGCAAAAAGAACAGCTGGTTTGGTAGTCGGAACAGAAGATTTGGATGAACTTGATGAAGATGAACTGCTTGATGATGTTGAGGCGGATGAAACAGATAAAGTTGAAACTGCTGGAAGGGATGGAATTACTGCTGTCACTGATGGCTGTTGATGGTTGTTCAAGGTACTTTCAGCGATTCCTGTTACCTGACGACTCTGATGACCTTCAAAGATTGTTATAATTCTTTCCACGCTTTCCGCTTGGCGGTTCAGTGCTGATGCAAGGCTGGACTGTGTGTCTATTGTTGCCTGATACAGTGAACGAAGAACAGCAGTTTGCTCCGTTACGGCCTGGTCAACTTTCAAAGATGCCTCACTCAAGACGGATGCTGCTCTACACACTCTCGACATTTCTGCGTTCGAACTGGATATCGTTTTAACGAACTCTTCAATAACATCAGTGAGTCTAGAGTGTTTAGCACTAGTAGACTCCAACACTCCGACGACCTGAGAAAGATTCAAATTAGTGGCCACAAGTTGATTAGATATTGGTCTAAGGTCTTGTTCCGGCAGAACAGGTTGTCGTCGGGCTGCACCTACTATGGCTGCAGCCAACATCTCGACCGAATGGGTCTCATTGACGGTAACACTTGATTCTGCTCTGGGATGAGGCTTGATTGAATTGGTATTTTCCTTTGAGTTAGAGTTGACTGATGTTGTAGCAGGTGGAAGTAAGTCAGCGGGCCCCTGAAGTAGTTGCTGTACTTCATCTTCGTTTGGGTGTAACTGAATGTCCATTTCAACAACAGGGTTGGTATCCAGGATCACGGTGTTTGGGTCCTTGGTTGGTTCATCTTGGGATATAGAATCCACCGCACGTTGAAGTTCGCCAATATCATTCACTTGCTGTAGAATTCGTGGGAAGGTAGAGAACACTCCCATGACCTCACGAAGATTGCATCGAGGATTCTCTGGTCCATTTAAGGGAATTTCAACAGGTATCAATGGCGGAAACGTAGATGTTGAGGATGTTGACTGTTGGTGTTGTTTCGTGGTGATGGTTTGGTCAGGCTTGGGCAGTTTGGATTTGACTGTTTGAGTTTGATCGGTTTCGTGTTGATGTTGTGTCTCCCCATCCTTTGTTGTTGCTTTGTTGGTTGCTTTCAGTGGTTTGCGTACTGGTTTTTCGGTTGGCTGAACAGATTTGTGTTTTTTGGTGAACTTCTCTTTGGGTTTGGCTGTTGGAACTGTCCTGACTGGTGGTTGACTGAATATCGTTTCGATCTCTGATTGCGGTGTTGTTTCTGCTGGCAGCTCAATTAGTACTGGCGTTTCATCAATCTCTGGCTGTGGCGTAACTGTGACAGTCTCTGTTGACGTTGGATGGGTGTTTGGGTTACTTCTATGGGTTTGCTTTATACCGTCATAGAACTGGATGGAATCTTCTTTAGACATCACAGTAGCATCAGCTAGTTGAAGTATGTACGGTGACTTAGTCCCGCCAACGCTTTCCATATCACCAACAGTCGGATGTTTAGCCTCCATGTGCTTTTTCATCTCGTCATATTTTAATCCAATTTTGTTGCAGTTGTTGCATGTATATGGTGCCTCAAGTCGGGGTATATGGTTATTCACCACATGCCGGATCATCTGTGGTTTGTCCCCGGTGTAGATACACCGAGAACAGCTGTACACAGCTCCCCTCTTCCCATAGGACTTGATGGCCCTTTCTGACATCTTGTCTCTGCAAAGAGTAAGTAAACAATTTTATCAGCTGTGTTGATATTTATATAAAGATATTTATATGTAATCAACCACCAGTTCCAGTGCCATAACCAGGTTTATTTGTTACTCTTGTGAATGCAGAGCTTGGGATACCCTCTTTTTAGCCTGTGCGAGTGATTTCTTTGCCCATGGCAATACTACGGTTCCTTTATATGGTTTTAGTTTGTTGTGGTGCAAGACCTTTAATTTTCCTGCCTCATTCATTTGGATGATGTAGTCTAAGTCGTTTAGTTTCTTTATGACTAGATGCGGACCACTGTATGGGAATTGTAGTTTTGCGCTAACACCCTTTTCACGTTTTTCGTGATAATACCACACATAATCCCCAGGTTGGTATGTGTGTGATAGAGTTTTCCCATCGTATGTCTTTTTCTGTCGTTTTGCAGCTATTTTCAGGCGTTTACGTGCAATGTCGTGTGCATGCTGTAACTTGTCACGAAGTTGATCAACATATTCTCCGTAACTAGGCATTTCATCATCAGCATCTGGGTCAACTCTACCAAATATTACTTCTGCAGGTAGTCTTACTTCTCGACCCAGCATGAGTAAATTTGGCGTCATACTCGTACCATCATGCGGAGTGGCTCTATATGCAGCAGCTAGACATCCAAGGAATAGATCCCAATTTTCTTGTTCGTCTTTAAGATATGCTCTGATCATTGGGAGCAGTGTTCGGTTAAATCTTTCGACTTTTCCATTGCATTGTGGGTGCCTGGGTGAGGTTCGAGTTTTCCGTATCTCTAAAAGCTTACACAGTTCAGCGAACACTTCACTAGTATAATTTGTACCTTGGTCAGTGTGCAAATCCAGTGGACAACCGTATCTGCTTATGACTTCATTTAATATCACTTGTGCACAAGTCACGGCAGTCTGGTCTGGTATTGGAAATATTTCAACCCAATTTGTGAAATGATCTGTGACAATCAGGATATATCGATTCCCTCTCTCTGTTTCGGGAAATGGACCTAAGATATCGGTTGAAAGTCTATCCAGAGGGGCTCCAACTCGCATATCTCCTAGTGGGGCTCTGGGTGTACGTACTGGGGCCTTGTTGGCTCCACAAGTATCACAACAACGTATCCAGTTATCAACATCTTCCCGCAATTTCCACCAATAAAATCTCTGAAGTACCTTCTCGCAAGTTTTCTTCTTTCCTAGGTGTCCCGCAAGAATAGAATTATGCATTTGATTCAAAATCTGATCTCTCATGCTCCTAGGTACCAAAAATTGCCAGTGACTCCCAGTCACATCTTTGCGTATAAATCGTCTGAATAATAAACCATCTTTCATATCTAGTCTATCCCATGAATTCCAGTAGTGTCTCGAGGCTGGACTGGATGAGCATACATCTGGTCCAAATGGCCGCTTACCTTCCTCATACCACTTTAAAACAGGTCCTATGTCTGGATCCTCCAATTGTTTTTTCCGCAATGTTGATCTTGCATAGCCCTGCATCCATGGTGTCTCTCCCGTTTTTCGACTACAACCACTATCCGAATTGTCCATATGGGTGTCATTCTGAGTAAGTTTCTTAAATTGATCTGTCTCGTGCTGTCCATGCACCATAACCTTTCCCTGCCAAGTTCGATTTGCTACATCGTTCTGGTCTGAAAATCCATGGTTACTCCAGGTGATGATATTCAGCAACAGTAATATCAAATTCCTCACATACCAGAATACAGTACTCCCTAATCTATGAAGAAAACAGATAGGCCGTACTAATTTAATGTGATCAAAACCACTATGAGCTTCACTTTGTGACTTTGCTCTCCGCAGTTCATCTACTATCTCCGAATTCTCTGTGCTTACTCCCTGCATCTCTGAAGTCCGTTTTTGACACTTCACACAAGGGCCGCACTTCAAAGGTTTGTCTTCGTCATCACACTGACAAAACCTAGGATTAGGACATCTGGATAACGCATCAGCGTTCTGATGACGCTTTCCTGGCCTGTATTCTATTTCAAAATCAAAAGCCGATAATATCTCTATCCACCTCGCTATTCTGTTTTTTGGTTCCTTCAAACTGAAAAGCCATTTCAGGGCCTGGTGATCTGTCCTCACCAGAAATTTCCTTCCCAGTAAATAATGTCGAAAGTACTCAATGAAAGATTTGACAGCCAACAGTTCCTTGTCTGTCACGCAGTAGTTCCTTTCCGATTTGTTAAGGACACGACTTGCATAGGCAATAACGCGCTCTCTCCCGTCTTGTATTTGTGATAACACTGCCCCAATGCTGACATCGCATGCATCCGTGTCGAGGATAAACAAACAACCATCTTTCGGATATCCCATAATCTCTGATCCAGTAAGAGCTGCTTTAATCCCCATAAAAGCTTCTTCACATTGAGGAGTCCAAAGAAAAGTTGTGTCCTTCTTCGTCAGTTCGGTGAGTGGATGTACCAACTTTGAAAAGTCTTTCACCCAACGACGGTAATAGCTTCCCAACCCCAGAATACCTCTCACTTCAGTAACGTTCTTTGGAGTTGGCCACGCTATGATTTTCTCCATATTTGCCTTATTTGGACGAATTCCATCCTTGGAAACAACATGGCCCAGAAATTCCACTTCCCTTTTCAATAGGTGACATTTTATGGGTTTAAGTTTCAGCTGTGCGAGTCTGATTTTCTGCAATACCTCCTTCAGTCTTTGTGTATGTCCTTCAAATGTATGCCCAAATATGACCACATCGTCCAGGTATAAAAGACAAGAGACCCACTGGAGACCAGAGAGCGCAAGTTCTATGCATCGCTGAAACGTTGCTGGAGAATTGCAAAGTCCACACGGCATTTTTGTGTATTCCCATAGTCCATATTTCGTCACGAACGCCGTTTTAGGAATGTCGGACTCTTTGACTTTGACTTGGTTATACGCTGATGTAAGATCCAATGTAGAAAACCATGTTGCGCCTTCTATAGCATCGAGACAGTCTTGAATTCTTGGCAATGGGAAAGCGTCCTTACGAGTGACTGAATTTACCCTGCGATAATCCACACATGGCCTCACTGAGCCACATTTCTTCCTTACTAAAACTATTGGAGAAGCCCAGGGTGAAGTTGATGGCCGAATACATCCTTGTTTTTGTAGATTTTCCAAAGCCTTCTTATCCTCACCAGCGAATGCCATGGGTAACCGCCTTGGAGGTTGTTTGATGGGTTTTGCGTCACCCGTATCTATGGAATGTTCCACCAAATCTGTACATCCTAAATCAAACTCGTTTTTGGAGAATACATCCTCGTAATCGTTCAGCAGCTCCGCTATCTCGGCATGATGGTCTGGATCCAGCCTCTGTACTGTTTCGTCATACAAGTCCTTCAAATGACTTGGAACCCCCAATTTACCACTACTTTTATTTTTGCCATCGTGAAATACTTGCCGCGTGATGCTGGGATGCTCATTGATCAACTGAATTCGACGAACAACGTCAAAATTTCCCTCGTCAGTTTCTCCTTCTTTGTCTAAGAGTGTCTGAATATCATCATCTACAGATTCCGCATACCCCAGGCATGTATTCTGTTTAATGATTCTGGACTCAGCGAAAGGGTTGCATATTCGAACTTTAAAATCAGTCTCAATCCCTGTATCAACGAGACAGGGTGCCACTATAAGTGAGTGCTTTTCAGAAAACTCCGCCGATCCTTCTATCAAGCAGACAGTTTCATCCGATCGCCCTGTGACCTTGTTTATAACCGCATCGATGATCATTTCACTCATACCGGGGATGTTAGTATCAGTTACTGCTAGTACTTTCCTAATTCTTGGTGTTGGAATTTGACTCAGAGGAATTGTTACCTTGTTAAGAATCATTTTCCCTTCACTAAGCAGTATATCAGCTGGTCCTTTCGGGCCTTTCTGCAGTATATCTGTTCCTAAAAGGATATCATCCTCAATATCAGCGACAACCAGTTCCTGTTCGAATATAAGAGATCCAAGAGAAACTTTGAAATCACCTTTCCCTGTATATTTCAGGGTTCGTCCATCTGCGCATGATATGTTGCCTTTCCCTGTTTTCCGTAACATAGGACGCTGACGACCCGGAATTTGGGAAAAGATCCTATCAGACACGATAGTCCGTGTTGCCCCCGTGTCAACGGTATAAGTAACTTCCGTTCCATTTAAAGCCCCTTTAATGTATACCCCGTCATATTTTGGAATTTCTCTTCTAACTGTTTGTGATGAATTAGATTTCCCGGGAATATAACGTGGTATAGATGTAGTTTCTGGTTTTTCAAAAACAAAAGAGTG